>JARJEC010164598.1:0-11257 GCA_030264575.1 Tachinus sp. AB-2021 | reverse complement strand
GCATTGTGTGTAAAATTTATCGCGGCCCCTGAATAGAAGTAGATACGATACAAAAACTTTACGAAATTCTAAAAGTAACAACATAATTCAAAAAATACAAAATTTCGAAACAATTAATTCTAACACAAAATTTCCAGATAATTTAAAAAATCCATACAAATAAATTGTATCAAAATTTCACTGAAAACTTTAAAAAAGGTACAATTCCAAAATAGATAAAACATTCAACCAAAAGATACCCACAATCCCTCAATTTTAACTGCGTTAGTTATTGAAAGCATTACAGCTCGTTGAATAATAAGCATTTGCCGATACCTAAGGCTAGATCAATTTGATGAAATTAATTACTATTATTATGTATATAAAATAATGTTTATGAATATGTTTGTTTCCAAGTTGAATAGCTTTTTTTCTTTAATAATATGCAATACATTAGGATATTTGAGTAATGCCCAAATGCAAGGAATTACTGTTTACATTATTGAATGACATCGATAACGATCATAAATTACGAATACCATACAAACAGTACGCACCTTATTTATTCCCAATTTAATTCCCATATTGAATCAATATTACGGTAATAATACATTGAATTAATCAATTTTCATTTATTAGTATAGTTAAATTAATTGTATTAAAACACAATGAAATTTAAATGTTCCGCCGCACAAATATGTTTGTTTTATAACGCATATTGATTGCCCTTTGCGCTCTTCTCAGTGGGTAATAAAAAAATTTATTTGCTGGGAGTTAAACAAAAAGTTTTATCATTCAACAAAACTGAAAATCAATACAGTTCATAACCAAATTTTAGCAGGTAGATTATGTATATTTTTAGAATTTGTTGTTGCGATTATAAAGTAGTGGATTTTTTATGAAATTGTGAAATTAATATTGTTAAATATTTGTGAGGTAAATCAGAAATCTATAAGCAACGTACTATGCGTCTGGAATATACTACCTTCAAACAACCTTGCTAGGGTCTCCACGGTATCGGTAGAGAGAATATCAATAAATGTGTCCTACAGTACATATTATGTAGTTGGGTCAAGTTCATTGAACCAATTTGAATATCTAATAGGTATTTAATTTATTTCATGTATATAGTACTTAATGTACGAATATTGTGCATTGTTATTTACTACATTCAATTCAAATTTAGCTGTTCTTTGCCCTTTTAACGTCACAATGGTTAGAAATAATAATAATAAAATAATAATAATAATAATAATAATAATAATAATAATAATATTAATAATAATACATTCGGTTATAAGTAAAATCAACGAGTTTGGTTTAATCTAGAATGTTTGTAAAAATAAATTCTCTATAAAAACATGAAATTGATCATCAGAATAAATTTAATTATTATTTAATTTATTAATATAAATTAAAAAATCAAATAAAAGATCTTCGTTGTTAGTTTTATAAAAGAACAAACACTTTGGTAGGTAGGTACCCTTATAATCTTTCTAATTCTTTTGTACTTAATATTTATGTATAATTATGTAAAATAATGAAAATAGGAGTAAGGAAAATACTAGTGCGCATAGTAAAAGAAAGGAAAAGTAAGGTTTTAAAGTTAGACATATAAATATCTTAAAATATTTTATTAAAAGTGTGTGAACTATAATGAATGCACCGAAGCAGTTATAATCTCTTGACTAGATATTGTGTATTATGTAGTGGTTAGTTCGGAATTAAGAAATATAGAGAAAAGTAAGAGAGGGAAAAGCGTTAGTAGGTACATTCTTAAAAAGAATGAAAAAATATGTTTATTTTATTTATGTATATTTTATATCTATCCGCAAATCAAAAAAATAATAATTGAGTAATAAAAAATAGTATTTCTGTATTTACGGAAATCCTCATATTGATAAAAATATAACAAAATACAAACATTGTTTGGATGGATTTATGATTAGATTATTAATCAAATGATATCGATAAATTATCATAAATTAGAGTATTCTATATGGAATCATTAAAATACTGAAAAAAATTACTTTTGACAATTTGATTTTGTTCAGTTTTGTACTTTTGTAAATAAGTAATAATTGAAATTGCAAAAATTAGCGGAACAAACCCCAGGATAAACAAAGATAGAAAATTATTAGCAATTGCTGGTATGCCAGGAGTTTCCTGTGTTTGCATTCGGCATGCTTCCTATGTCGTTTACAAGAAGGACCCACAACCACTTACTTTGACTTCAATAATATTTATTTGCAAATTAAATTATTAAATAAAGCCTAACTTAAAATTTAGAATATTATAAATTATAATTATTAAATAATTACCATATATAGGAATATCTACTATGTGCTAATGACACAGTCAGTGTCTCATCGCACAAAATTAAACACATAAGTTTGAGTAGACTAATCGTAGAATACAAAAAAAGCAACAGTGATCAGAAGGTTTTAATCAACATCATTTACACACAAAAATCCAGTAGCAACTGAACCAACAAGCAACTGTGCATCTAGACAAAAAATATAATCTCTCGGTATTCTAATCGATAAAAAATAAATAACCAAATAGCAACAAACTTGACACTTTAGAAAAAAGTTCCACCAATTTAAACTTTCTTAGCATAAATAATACTTAAAACTGTCCAAATTACGTTAGTAGATTCAACATTGAGCATAACAACTTAGCGATATGCATCAAAATTCCTTATCAGCAAATTACCAAAAACTCCAAAAAATACAAGATAAAAATCTATTAAAAATGAAACTTGCAATAAAACACGATTTACAAAAAGTGCATGTGTCGAGCAATGTATGGTCTATATTTGTGTTTCTTTAAAATATCAATCACAATGAATATTATGATGTGCAATTTTCTGATATTTCATTTACAAACACTGTGGGCATTTCTTATACACTATGTAAAATATTCACTTCTAAGTTCTCAGAAAATCCTCAAGTCTTTTGGCTGAAAGACACCAAATTTTTCGTAAATTAACTACTAACCTGTCAAATTTATGTGTAGGATATCACTGAGTGTAGACACGGACAGCTTCAAATGATTTTTAAGCATTCAAAATGAACTTATATCGTGTCGGTAAACTCGCTATTGTTCATTGTTTGACGTACTTAATAAAAGACTGGCGATCGTTATTGTGTATCAAAGTCATGGCTTTCTTAAAAAAAATCATATTTATATTTTAAAAAAGTATACGGCATATTTTAGCAAAAAACTATGAGTAATCTATAAAAAAATTAGTTGAACAGTTATAGTCAATTTTTTCCGTTAAATCAAAGTTTCTCTAGTGCCATTTAATACGATACCTTACCTTTTTAAATCGGATAATGAATGCCATCTTTTATAAAGTATTCTTTCTGTACGTGTTACTAATTTTTAAAAAATGTTGGCGTGTTTCAAAAACAAATATTTATTTTTTTACTTTCACCATACTCAAAGTGCGGATGAAATCACCCTAACTGCAGGGCAAATTTAAACAGCAGAATTCCGGAGTTTAAAGTGTCAGTTAAGATCAAATAACACAATTCTGACATTTCAGCAGAAAAATAATATTGGTTTTTCAGAACATGAGAACGCCGTTTTCTATATGGATTACATGTAAATAAGTTAAGTAATATATAATTCAATGTTTGAGTGTCTCCATTAGTAAGCAACCT
Source organism: Tachinus sp. AB-2021 (assembly GCA_030264575.1). Taxonomy (NCBI): domain Eukaryota; kingdom Metazoa; phylum Arthropoda; class Insecta; order Coleoptera; family Staphylinidae; genus Tachinus; species Tachinus sp. AB-2021. The sequence continues at coordinate 7,610 of JARJEC010164598.1, read as the reverse complement.
TTAATAATAATTCTATTTTTATTTTGTATATTTAGTATGGCCTGTTATATTTCGGTTTCGATATTTAAATATCATTTTCAATAAATATTAATAAATTCTATAAAATTAAAGAGGAAAATATAAAATATCTTACATATTTAACGTTTCTAAATATTGTATTGTATTGTATTGTCAGACGTATAAATAATTTGATGTTACCGCTAAAATTTTTTGATAATTTTTATTTTACATCAACATTTGAGATGTGTGAAGTCACATTAATATGACGTTATCCATGGTTGCCAGATTTAACTGTAAGTTACTTAACTGACAATTTAATATTACTGGTGCAATGTAAATTATTTGAAACTGAAAGTTAGAATTAACCAATAATTAAGTAACTGCCATTTTTAACTGACAGTGGTGTAAACGGGCCTTACTGTTCTAGAGCAGTAAACAATGTCAATGTCACTTTTGATAATTATTGCAACTTATAAAAACCATAATTATTTATACCATAACTACAGAAACCATTCAAATATTAAGCAAACTTGATTTGTATTGTATATACATATTTATTATATTTGTATACGCATTATTTAAGAAACCTACAAATTCTTTAAATTTCATCATACAACAAACGTTTAGTAAATTGAGCCCTTCACTACATTCAATCACCACATATCACAAGTTGTGAGTATCAACTTTATACATAAAATAATTTAAAAAAACTATATTCTATATATATATATACAAATAATATCAAAAACAGAGGCATTTTTTATTATGTTTGCTTGCTTAAAGAAATTAATTTTGTATGTACATTGGGAATTTCCTTTTCAGGAACGGCTCATCAGGACTGGGTGCGTAAATAATTACAAGATGTAAAATCCATAAGTGAACTCGAGATGGAGAAACATTAATATAAACAAATCGAAGTTGACAAGTTAATTAATACTATTTTTAGTGTCCGATACATAACCCTGTATTAATATACGATTACAAAAATTTGAATCATATTCTAAAATTCTTATTTTTTGAATGTTTGAAAAAACATTTTGTTTGTTTTGAGAAAACAAATAAAAACCCAATTTAATTTTAATTAAGAAAAATAAAATTAATTTTCAGAAAAAGAAAATATCAAAATATAAAAACAATAAATCCTTGGATAAAATATAAGATATTCGTTAAACTTCTTTTAAAAGGACACCAATAAGCAAACAAAACCAGCAAATTCCGTTTATGAGAGAATTCACTTTAATAAAAATTATACAAATTGTAATACGAGCCCGAATATTAATTATCATCTTCTACACATACCCATTTTTAATTTTTAAGTGCAATATGGTGTTGCGGTCCAAAATGTTTGACAAACACTAATCTAGATAATAAATTCGTAATAAAATGCACTTTTAATTTTCATTGCATAATTTATATGAATATTATGCAGGTAATACGAATAATATTTAAAATAAGCATTGTAAACAACATTAATTGGCATTACTCATATTTCAATATATTCAATGAAGAATAAAATAAATTCGATGTCCGTCAGAGCCAGGCACTAACTAAATCAAGTTACATATTAAGTATAATATGATAAGAACTTGCTATTCAATAAATGTAATATGATTATATTAAAGTATAATAATAACTTATACCTTTGTGTTATAAAATCAATTAAGTAAATGAAAAATAAAAGTTTGTATTTTTCCATAATTCTAAGAATAGTATTTTTGCATTTCACTCAACTTGCCCTTTATTAATTGAAGTTTCGTGTAAATTCACAGTAAATAGTAAAAGCAACGCATACTTTAATGAATGTTTTTACATTATTAAAACAAAGTATTGTTAGAATTTGTTGATTGAATATGATTTATTGTGCAAAAACATCGATTAGATAAAATAAACAAAGGATTTTCGGGCTGTGATTGAATGCTCAAAATAATTAAGTTAGACTATTTTTCAACCATTCTAGGACTGTATAATTCAATTATACAAAAAAAATCTCAAGTTCAGTAAAATTAATATATTTTAAAAATGATTGCACACAACAATGAGTGTATTGTTGTTTTTCCAAAAAAATGTTTGTCATGATAAAGTGGAATGCTATAGATATATTAGTTCTTTTAAGAGAAAAAAATCAATAGCACTATACACATAGAATTGCCCCAAAATTTTATTATGTATTTGAAGTCACTTACATAATAATTTAATCATGTTAATTGATCAGATAAATATAACATGCTAATTTATCTTTTAAAATCTTACACTTATAAAAGGATTGCATTTGACATAAACATTTGCTAAATTATAAATCTGTATCTGTATCTGTATCATTTAAATAAGTTGCAAAAATTAATAAATATTTCAGCTAAACAAAGGCTACATTCTAAAATACTCGCAATTTTAACACAAATTATTATTATAAACAAATATTTATAATAATCATTATAAATATTACGTAATGTTATTTAAGGGTTAAATATATAAATTACTTACATTAAAATTATGTGTGTTCTCCGGTGATAGATAACGAACGAATTATCCGCAAATTACACGATAATGGCTCGGTAATGGAAAACGAACTTGACCGCGCGTTACTGTGCGATGTGTGCGGGAGGTGGGACACCGTCGGCTTTTATATAGAATTATAAACTCCAATGCGTAATGCAAATGCTAATCCTGATTGCAATTGTGTATAGTAAGTGATATATTCTGGATTCGGAGTACAAAGTGCAGCACGGCAATATGTATTATGCGAGAGGGCATGGAGACTCCGCCGGTTCAGCTCCTACATCTTTAGGACGCATGTCTATCACGCGATACTTTTGCGTTTCGCCCTGTATGTTGATTTGGTGCGGTGATGGTGGCGTGATCGTATACTTCCATCCCCACTTCCTCTTATGATGTGTCGGACTGAAGCAATGAGCATAACCGTTGGTATTGTTTTGCTCCAGCTGCTTAATTTCCCCGATTTTTCGCCGTTTGATATTTACGCAATATACCGCCTGTGCCTGTGATAAATTCAGTAATGACCGTGTCCTCACTCTGCCAGGTCAATACTTTGCGCAACGTTGCAATGCCAAGGACAGAAGACAGAATAGACAAATTGTTAATATATATATATATATATATATATATATATATATATATATATATATTTTACAATACACATTGGATATTATGTTATTATAAAAGTTTACATAATTTTTTTATTTCAAAATAATAATATTTTAAAATAAGTTCTGGATGCCGTTATTTTCAAGATAATTAAAATATTTTTTAATTAAAAGCAAATGTTTTTTTTCTATTTTCGCAAATCAACACGAATAAACCAAACAGATTTTTTGAATTTAATTTATTATATTATCCATTACTTTTAATGAAAACAAACAATTTTTGCTTGATTCAGCCAATGTCTTTTATATCAAAAATTTGAAATAAATCCATTGTCCTAAAACGAGCAAAAGGGTTAAAAATGCCTTTTTTCTCAAACAAAGAAAGTGGAAATTTTAAAAACACATCTAAACGCAATAAAAAAATTCTTTCGATATTTGCAAAGAACGATTCGGAACTAAACGACCTAATTTTGTTTAACCGCAAACCGAATCGTATATTTCTAAACCGAACGCAATGGTTTGATTCGGTTCAAACCGTTACTTAGCAATTTTTAAATATTACGTTTTGTGCAAATTTATATTCCGTTCAAGAGTTTAAATGAAGCCATAAATGTATGGGAAATACATTTGGCTACATTAAACTTGTCAACCTTTTGATAAAACATTTATAAAAATGCGTGCACTTTATCGCAGCAATCGCAGCTTGATGAACAGTTTGACTTAGGGCTTAAACAAAACGGATTTTTGGGAAAGCCGCTGTTCAAATGTTAGAATGATCATAAAATTGGATAAGTTTAAGCGGTTTCTAAATTTTTAAAATAAAACTAATCAGTAAATAAAATATGTAAGTTGTTTTAAATTTGTATATGTTAATTTTAAAACAATAAAAGATAAAGTTAACTTTATACAATTACTGCTTGAAAACATACTTCATAGCAATGTTTTTAAAATTATTTGGTCAGCGAACCCCAAAGGTGTGCGATATTAAAAAAAATATGCATAGTTTTTATTAATTATATGTGCATTTTGTACAAGTTAAAATTGTGATATAGTTTTTTTATTATTTCAATTTCATAAAATAATTGAAAAAAAACAAACTTTCTAAAACACTTTTTCACTTGCAAATGTAAATAACAATTATCTACATTTGATCTAATTTGAAAGTATTGGATATGTAATACAAAGGTTGTGGGTTCGAAAGTGAAGTTGCAGTACAGTTGTATTGTAGTGTAGAAAGTTTGCGTTATGCAAACAGGTGTAAGCGTTCACATTCAGATTAAAGCAGTTGTATTAAAGTGTAGCAGTCAAGGCCCAAATTTTCTACACTACAGTACACCAATCAAATACGACCGATGAGACGACGTTACTATCGATAATACAGAAATCATCATCTGTGTCAATCTACTTTATAAATGTCGAAAAAAATGTTGATATTCATTAAATCTTAAAAGTCGATAGCGAATTTGAATGAAATTAGTAATTAATTTTTCAGAAATTTTATCAATGTGTTCAAGGAACACATGCATCATATCAAATTAATTTGATTCATTCGATTACTTAAATGTTATATGATTTTTAGCGGTTATGCTATCACAAGTTCAGTGGGTGTGTTTTTACTATACTGCAATGCAACCACACCAATCTTTATGTGAACAACCAAATTTGATTACGATACAATACACTGCTGCACTGCAACTACAATAATTTGTATGTGAACGACTCTTTAGGGTGTTTTGAAATTGTTTCAAAGTGTTTCAAAATATTTATACTTTTAACATTTGTATATTTTAAAACGTTTATACAGGGTGTTTTAAAATTGTTATGCAGGGTATTTCAAAGCCGTTATACAGAGTGTATTAAATTGTTTTTACTCGATGATTTAAAATTTATACACGGAATATTTTAAATGTTTACATAGGGTATTTTGAATTGTCTATACGGAGTGTTTTAAACTTTGTATACTGGATATTTTTAAATGTTTATACAGGGTGTTTCAAATTGATTATGAATACAGCGTGTGTTAAAAAGTGTATACGATTTGTTTAAAGATATTTATACAAGCTGTTTCAGAATATTTATCCAGGGTGTTTCAAAATTGTTGTACATGATACCTGTATAAAAGTTTTAAAAAAACGTTTATACAGGATATTTGAAAATTGTTATACAGGGCGTTTTAAAGTGTTTATACGGAGTGTCTAAAAATTATACAAAATAGCCGTCATTTTTAATAATAATTCAATTATTATATCGGACACTAACCTGTGCAAGCATCAATAAACCCTGAATTAAAGCGTTTTGCTTATGAAATCTCATAGGCGATAGCTAATATTTAATTAGTGCATCAATGCGTGGTTGTAAGTATTTTTGCTATAAAAGATGGAGGAGAAAAAAAGGAATATTTTATTTAATGATTTATCAACGAGAGCCTGGGGAAGATAGAGTATGTCTCCATAGATTCTTAAAATTTCCGAACAAATGAAATAGTGCCTAAAAGGCTAGCAAAAGTTGCGATTTATGATAGAATTGTGAATACTGGCTAAAATTGCAATTGATTAGTGAAAATTTGGTAAATATGCTATTTATATAAAAATAAAAACTTGCCAGAAATAATTGCAATTAAAACATAAAATTTATAAAAATAATAAACGAAAAAAATTAATGAAAACCACATTTTCTATATAATACTTGAAAAGTTTAATTAAAATTATATAAAAGTGAAAATCCAATCAAATTACACAAAAATAAGAAAAAATACTAATAATTGTGATTTATTATATAAAGAAAATCCTTAAAAATTCCCATTTATAAAAGAGGATAGTGATTTGTGGTAAAGTTCAGTTTAAAGCAAAAATTTATGACGGAAAAATACAAAATGTCCATATTAACAATAATTGCAATTTTTGATATAAAACCTACTAAAAATTGCTGTTTCTTAAAGAAAAGTATATATAAACGCAACATAAATCAGAAAATCCATTTAATGTTAAAAGTGCAATTTGTTTAAAAAACGGCAATTTATATAAAAGAATTAATACATTTAATAAATAAATTTTATGAAAAATATTCATTTTTTTTAAATTATTGTGAACCTGGTTAGCGAACTGTCATAAAGTAAAACATAAAACAAACCGAAACTGAACCGTTTGCTTGAGCAATCCATCTATCTATTTATAAATAATTCTTTTTTAATTTAATTTATTTTCACTAATCAAAGATAATCAAATTAATTGTAATTTAAATATTTTTGACGTCCTTCAATTTATTTATATACGGATTTGATAGCACATTGGACAAGAAGAATTTTGTTTAAAAGATTAAATTTTAAATTTTATTTTCATAAACGTTTCAGGCCATCTCTCCCCTTCTTCAGTACTACAATTAAATAAATAATTTTAGTCAAAATCTAATTACAATATTTAATCAAATTGATTAATGCCACCAAAGTAACAGTTGTTGTTAAGTAAAATTAATGAAAATCAAAACCAAAATAATTAATCATTTTTGATTTTTAAAACTTAATTTTTTTAATTTTTAAAATTCTTTTAGGAAAGCATTTTTTCTTAAAGCTAAAAAATGTATTCTTAGAACTCTCAAAACATTTTAAAAAATTTACCAAAACTTAAACTCAAAATTAAATAGAAAACAAAAAGGATTAGAATTTTCTTTCTATTTTGTTTTTGTTGCGTCTAAAAAGCCACATTTTTCTTATTTTTTAAATGTAACATAAAACTAAATGTTTTATTTTCTCAAACTCAAACAATACGAATTCTTAAAACAAGTCAGATGTTGAAAAAATATAAATTAAAAATAAAATTCAAAAATAGAATAATTTCTAATCGGGTGTTCTATAATGATAAACAAAGTTACTCTGCTAAATATTGATAAGATTAAACTGTATACGACGTGCGTCACTACCTCCGTCATATCTGCCCAACATCAACATAAAATAAGTAAGGCTAGTTTGTATGTAAATATAAATTTTGATTTATTGGTATGGGCAAAAATCAAATTACTTAGCGGCGTTTAATAAATTTCAAATAAAATAACTTTAATATAATAAGATTTGATACTAAGCACACACGCAAGGTTAGTAGTGCCCAAACAATTATTTACGATTTACTGGATATTGGATTGAGCTTGAATAAATGATGCTTTATTTTTAATATGTAATAATTAATGTTTATGTGAAAGATGAAATTCAAGTTGCTAAATCTAAAACCTCATTTAATTTATAAATGTAGTTGGCAAAAAAATTAATATTAATAAAATCATTTTCAGAATGCATTTGAAAATACGACTCTCTAAATAAGATTTTTATTTTTTCAAAAATTGTAAGAGATTGAAATAAATTGGACTAAACATTTTCATGAGTAATGCAACATATATTAAGATCTAAGCTTGAATATTTCTGATCTTCCATTTGACATATTTCTTCTTAATACTTTCATACTCCTGTTGTTCTCGATAGTTAGTTTTGACTGTTCTGTGTTATATCGACGTATGTCATTT
>JARJEC010164596.1:0-32939 GCA_030264575.1 Tachinus sp. AB-2021 | reverse complement strand
TTTTGTTGACAGTTTATGTGAATATTAATTTTGCCTAAAAAATAATGCATTAATAAACGTTATTAATACAGTCTTTATTACGTAACTCTTTTTAGAATTCCGACATTTTCACGATGTTTTGATTATGATAATTGACAAATTTAAATTATTTGAACTCAAATGAATTGCAATGCATGTTTTGATAATTGTAGATTATTTTAAAATTTTGTTGTAGAATTAATTTAGATTTATTGAATATTTTTAAGAAGCGATCAACGTAAACATGTAGTATTCAAATCATATGCTCACTCATTTGTGCCTTAGACAGTTTCAAAATGTTTCCGTTGATTGCTTCTTAATAATATTCCAAAAATTTAAATTAATTCTGTGACAAAATTTCAAATTCTGACATAATCTACAATTTTTAAAATAGCATTAACATTAACATTATTCTTGAATAATTTTTTAAAATAATTTACAGCTTATTATATAACGGCTATTATCGACCTTGTACATTAAAGATACTGTAAAAATGTAATTGTAACCAAATTCTTACTTCTGGTGTGTGGTTCAAGCTCACTCACATTTTTTTTTGTTTTGTATTCTACAAAAGCAAATTCAAGGAAATTTTTTGCGTTTGAAGAAAATTATGTAATAAGTAAATTAAATATGTATTGAAATATATGAAATATATATATATATGAAAAAAATCTTGATTTTTTATGTTTTTATTTTAAGAAAACCATGTTTGCATGTTTCATAGAACAAATTTAATTTGATTAAAAACTAAATATAATTTTTAGACTTACTCTTAATTATATATGTATGTATTACATACATTATTTACATAGATATAAAGATTATTTTTTTGGAAAAATCATAAGATTTAGTTCATACACTTCGGTATAAATATTAAAATTTTAATGTTTTACAACAAATACCGACTCGAACCGGCACTAAACCAATAACCGGGACAAACGTTATTTTATCTGGAACGAAAACCGGAAACGAACAGAAAAAAGGGGTTTATTTCGGTATGGCCTCAATTGTTATTTTTTGTGATAGGTAAAAAAGATCAACTACTCGGAACGGAAAACCGATAACTGAAAACCTGTTATTTTGGTCGGAGCGAAAACCGATATTATTTTCAATTGAACCGTAATAAAAACCGAAACAAAAAATATAACGGTTTAAAACTCTGGTTGTATCTTATAAAATTTATTATTTAAATTAATTTAATTAATGATATCCATAGTACTGCTTTATTTATGAAAATTAGATGGGTTTTTGGTGGATATTATTAAAGACCATTATAATTAATAGATAAAAAATTTAATACATGGCAAAAAAGAACATAATACAAAAAAGTACTACAATTAGCATTTTTAGAGAATTTGTAAAGAAATATATATATAATTTATGTGATATTTGTTTATTAACAAACATCTTATATTCTTTACCGCGTTAACGTAGTCACGAAAATAATTAAAAAAAAAACGTTGAAAGCACCGTAGGCATTAATCGAAATAACGATTACGGGCAACGTAGATCAGTCTTGCCTAATGTCTTTCCGATACAGGCTTTTTGGCTTTATTTCGAAGGCATTTTTGATCTACTAAAAATATATGTAGGCATGCATCATGCACTTAATATAAAAATAATTATTTATACGTGTAACTAAATAAAATAAATAAAAACATAACATACTTATTTGATAACGATATTTACATATTCTTCAATTTTCAATGTCACACTAATTTTTTGTTTGTTTTAATGCCAGATAACTAGGATTACTATTGAAATTTTATTTAACTTTACTTTGTGACATAAAGGGCCTTAAAAAAACAGAAAATAACGTATAATGTTGAAAAAAATAAAACTAGTGCAGTATATAGTATGCACTATGGTTCGATTTTTTCTATTTAAAATTTATTGATAAACTACTTCTTTTGAACATGTTTAACTCATAAATTTAATTTGAAAATGAAATAAAAAATATTGATAAATATTATTTTTATAATTCATGAATTTATTTCAGTGAAAAACTGCTCGTTTGCTGAAATAATTAGAACCTCGAATCCAGTAGCTTATCAGCGGCACGAATCCAGGAGTATATAAGGTGAGGTATGACCTCAAGGATTATTTTCATTTGACGGAGTGGTTCAGCGTTAACGCATCCTCGTGCAAGCACACGCTGTAAGTAAAATATCGAGACCGCTTAAAAAAGCCCCGGAACGAATCACAGTTGAAGCCCCTACTTTTTTATCATTTTACTGCGGTTTCTTCGAGTGATAGTAATACTAGACACCACATAAGCTTGTCGCCAGTGCTCTTCAGTTGCTGTTGGTTATTGGTTAATGGTGCGCGCGTGTGACCAAACTGGGTCGCTAAATATACGAGAACATTAAAAGGTGTCTGTGATTTTTCGGAAAAATAACCTACCGGAAAACTGTTTCTCCTTATTTTGGAAAATAGGGTGTGAATTATCAACACGTTGCCCAATCCAAACGCCGACACGGCGCTTGAATAATTTTTACTAATTTGCGTAAGTAATATTTATTAATTTGTTTAAATATACTTTAAACTTTTATACAAGACATTAATAATTTAAATTTTAAATAATAATCAGAATGCGTATAATTTAAATTCAACCAAGCGTACATAAAATAAAGAACGCAATAGAACAAAATTGATTTCTGTAAAATAAAAGCAGATTTTTGGGATAAATAAAATTAATTATTACAAGAAAAATTTGCATATATTATTTAGCAAATTGTTAATTCCCATCCCTTAGGTGACGATAATTTATAACAATATATGACAATCCAGATTATTCCAGTCAAAACCAGTTAGTGTTTGGATTTCTATTGTGGTAAAGTACTTTTACAACTTCATTGAAATCTGCAAATCATAAATAAATAAATCAGCACTAGATATAAATTTCTTAAGAACTTAATATTACCATAAAAATTAACAACTTGCTTTCAACTTACACTTTTTTTATATAATGATACGCATATAATGTATTGGACATTAAATTTGATTATTTTAATAGCAGATTATTTTGATCGATCGCAATTAAATTTATTTATACATAATTTATATTTTATTTTTGTTTAGAAAAGAGTTGCACTATTAGGCAAAACTATTTTATTGAAATAATACTGATGATGACATTACATACAAAACGGGTTCTACATAAAAACTAAGAATTAAATATAATTTATATAATTTCTCAAAGAAAACATAATTTAAATGATAATTTTTTATGTAAATTTTTAGTGGTTAAAATCAACCAAATATAATAAAAACGATTTTATAACAATTTTAATTTACTTACTTCATAGTTATGTATATGTTTATTATAGACATTTTAGTAAATTTAAAAATATATTGACAAACATGATTGTTTTAAATTGTTACATTATTTATTACATTTTGTTTTGGTTGTCTATTTTAGTAGTATGTTCACAAGTTTTTGCTAATCAGTATTATTATTTAAAAAAAAATTAATTAAAAATAATTATATATTATATAGTAATTACATATCGTAATTATAAATGTAGCGCACTACATGAAATAACACGAATTTATATATTAGGCAAGACTATCAATTTTTCTTTACTTAAGCTATATTACCGTGTGACGAAGTATTATTATACATACAAAAAAGAATAAGTGCTTATTAAACAATTATTTGTTTTCATTTACTAAATTTATTGTAATTGCAAAACCAAAATTTGTTACGTTATTTTTTTTCTGATAGTAATTTAAAGTATTTATAAATATAAATATTTGTTTGAAATTTTTTTATTAGTATTTTATTACGTTTTTACATTTATTAATGGTTATAATGGTATTCATTATTTAATAAATCAATAAGTATTATTTTAATGACCCAGTTTAAAACATAACATATTTAAAAAACATAGCTGTTTTGGTATACGCTATTTGGAACATTAACGTTTGTTTAAATGACAATTGTTTTATAATTAATTATGTAGCTATTTTATGTGTTAAAATGTAGATATGACACATTTGGATATTTTAACGTGAGTATAGAATGAAAATTAATAATTTAAAAGTGTATGCAACGTTTCAAAAAATCATATTAAAAAATTTTAATAGTTTTTTTTGCATTTTGTTATATTCTTCAATTGTGGTGTACCAATTATGGGTTTGTTGCAATATGTTGTCTGATATCTATATCAAAATCCAGTCAATCAAATGTAATAAAAATCTTAAATAATAAAATAATCTATATTAATTTGTTCCAGGAGATAAAAATCCCAATAAAATACAATGTCTAGTCTAACCTAACATAACAGTGAAAACTTGTTTTTGTAATACATGACCTTTATTTAGATCTCAAAGTGTATTAATTCTAGACATTAATATAAACTAATCTGGAAAAAACATTCGTTTTGTTACGCACTGTATTTGAAATATTTTTTATTCGTGATCTTTTGAGCATCTCTTAATTGACGATAAAGATTATATTATTTAATTGTGACATTTAATAAAGATCCATTTAAATACTGATGTCTTTGATAATTGGTTGATTTATTTAAAACTGTTTTGACTTTCTAGATTATGTAGGTAATTTTTCTATTTTGATGAGTACTTAGTATATATAATAGAAAATTATAATATTTTAAATGTTGAGGTTAAGATTTGTGATCAAAAGTTTGCCATAAAAATAAGCTTGAAAATAAATATTTATTTTGAAAAATCTACTGTATAAACTTAAAAAAGATTTACTAGAATTCCAAACTATAACAATTCTTGTTAAGTAATAATGACGATATAATAATCGTTTATTTTTGTGTCTTTTATTGGACCAGAAAAATATTCTTAACACAATCTTGAGTTTTTTTTTATCACTATACTCATCAATTCTAAGCCTCTTTCAATCTCTTTTAATTACATTTATCAGTAGATGTTCTATAGATTTCAGAGCGCAGCTACACATTCCACATACTTCTCATTTTTCATGCAGTATTTTTACACTCTCTTCATTTCTACATCTAAATTTTATAATAATTTTTATACCTTTTATACTGCATCTGCTGTTTTTAAGTGATTAATGGTTGTATCGTTATTTCTATATCTCTCGGTAGTTTTATTCCTTATTATTATTATATTTGCTCTCATTATTTTTATTTCTTTGCTGGCGTATCTGCTATTATAATAGCTCTCTCTACTCTTTCCATTTTTTATTTGTGCATTCTATTTTCTCATTCAAGAATTTTTGTAAAATTCCATATTCTATTCTTTGTCTCAGTAATAATCATATCTTAGATATTGTATTATGATACAAAACCCTGTCAAGTAAAATTTTCGAAAATATTGGAATAAACTTAAAAACTAACCTGATTGTATATTTTATGCTCCCATCAATGACTAAAAGTAAGTTAATGCATCTTGTGACAATCGACCGGAAATTCCATAACACCATTATATCATGATCATAAAACAGATATTAATTAAATATTTTCTTGGTCAGCTCTCAATTATTTTTTTATCACATGTTATGTTTTTGAAGTAAAAATTTTTATATTGAGGTTCTCCGAAAATGCGTAGAGGTTAAAACTGTAACAAATTGTGGGATGCTGTTTGTGATATAGGCAGTGAGTGAATGGGAGTAAGTTGGACTGGTGACTCCTGTATTCCCTGTATGCATTTTAGGGTGTAGTATAATGAGTGGCAGGGTAGCTGTGACAATAAATAGGTTGCATTTGTGTATTTTGATGACCATTATAACATTTTTACATAAAATGTTAGACAGTGATCAGTCAGATCAACAATTTAATAAATATAAAAATTCAGTAAATTTTTTAAACTTTATTCACAGAGAAAAAGTTGCTTTTATGGAAAAAGGGAATAATTTCTTATATTTTATTGTAAAATTGTAAAAATAGTTAAATTTGGTTATGAATTATACAATTTGATTTTTGAATATACAAATTACAAATATTTCCTTCAGTTTTTTTCTTATTTGTTGTAAAGATAAAATTTAACTAAAATGCAATTCATTGTCATCTGCCCATTTTATCAAAAAATTGATAGAATTTATAAATACTATATCTATTGTGAACTTTTTGTTATAAAGTTAATATAAAAAAATAATATACTTATCACAAAAAGGAAATATTGTTGGTTATATAGGTTTTTTTGATGCAAAAGAAGAATGTAGTTTTTACTGAAGTTTCTTAGCGTTTACTATATATCTTAAATTCTTGGTTTGATTAGTGGCACAACAGAAAGAAAGTCAATGTTGTTTTTACCTAATGCTGTCATCTTTACTCATCATTTTATAAGAATATATCATTGTAAAATTCGTTTACCTGTTTCTCGAAAAGGCATTAATGATGTAAAATTCGTTTACCTGTTTCTCGAAAAGGCATTAATGATGTAAAATAAATAGCTTTTTCTACTACTCTGTAAAATAACAAGTTTTAATTACGCAAATGAGTGTTCAAATTTCAATTCAAATCACATGTGTAAAAGGGTGTACATTGGATTGCATACATAGTTACCAATTATACGTCTTGGCCGTATTTTGCATTGAAAATACGATTTACGGGTCGAAATATGGATGATACTGAAAAATTATTTACTGAGGCCAATGCTTAAGGCTAGTTATGGTAACAGGTTGTGGGTAACAGAACACACCCTGGTTACACACGTTCACATTTTGATAGTGGACATATGTTATTTGGTTATATCAAATTTTGTTGTTGTTGTGCACAAGTATTTAAATTATGGATTGTGAAAGTAACGACGATAGTGCAAAAATGCTTCATCCAATATTCTAAAGAACGTGAGCATGACTAGTTGGATATTTTACATTCGAGATTAAGAGATCAATACAAAAATCAACACTTAGTTTACAGTAATGTAAAGAAGATATTTTGCACAGAAAAGCAAAAAATACAAACATTTGATAAAAATACTTATCAATATGTTTAGGAAATTGGTTGCCTTTCTAAAACAAAAATATGTAATATATTTATTATAAAAGTTATTCAATTTATCAATTCTCTAATTGCAAAAGTGGAAAAAAATAAACTTTAATACATATGAGCTCGTCTAATTGGAGCACTCACCGCTGCGCGGCTCTTGCGCTTAACTGTTAGACTTGTGATTAAACGATACACTTTACTCACATGTACTAAAAATTGCTATTTAATGTATAATAGACGCTTTATCATGAAAAATATACAATGTTATTAAAAAAAAAACAGTTGACAAACGCGCAGTCGTTGCAATGACAATTATAATATTTAATTCGACGTCAAATGATAGTATTTATAATGATATTTAAAACTGTTGTTTGTTGTTGAAAATATATAATAAGATGTTACAATTCTGGCCGTTTTTATATACTGATCTGTATAGAATATGTATAACATAAATAAGTAGTATTTATTAATATAATTATACAATTACTTATAAATTAAATATATTGTAAACACAACTTTTAATAAATCATAACATTCTGTATAAATTTATTTTAGAATGCTAATTCTAGGCTGTAAAAAATTTAAAACCAAAATTTAAAATTAAGCACACTAATTACACTTTTATAGCGACTAACTCGATAAGTAGATTGCTCCAACATATTTATTATCAAAATTGTTGTAAGAAGTTTTATAATTATTTCAAAGCTTTTCGTATGATGGCTTGTTCAACGATTCTGCCATTATTACTTTAATGTGATTTTTTCACTTTCCTTTTTTCTTCTTTTGAATTTCTTCACTCAACCGTCATAGAATTTCCAGGTATCAAATTCGATTAAATTTATTTGTATAATTAACAATACTAAATTTACAAAATAGTTAGTAATTTAATGTTAACAGTGATAAGTGTAGCAAAAATAATTCAATAATTTTACCTATTATTTTATTACCCAAAAAAAATATTTAAACTGATTTAATTTGTAGTGTAAGAATGCAATTCTCACTAGCAAGGAATCTTTACGGCATGTGATACAGCCACATGTTTCGAGGTATGCAACTCTCGTCAGTGTATGTACACAGTATGTTGCAACATGCCTAGGCGGTGAGAAAACCATCATATTTGGCCCATTCGCATAATGACCGGCCAATACTCATAATGGTCGCTTTTAAATGTGAGCCTAACATATAAACAAATATTATTAGAATAAAAGTAAACAACGCCCGCTACGAGAAAATATAACAATAAAATGAAATTATCTATTCAAACCCAATCCACAAGCTTTTGACAATCTAACAATGAATACAAAATATCAATATATTGAGATAATTATAAAACTTCTTTCATCTAATATTTACCCAATATAACATTGTTGATAACAAGTACGTTGGTGCAATCTAGTTATCGTGTTGACCGTTATAAAAGTGTAATTAGTGTCACTTTGTTTTTGGTTTTATATTATTTATAGCCAAAAAACATGAGTTTTTTTTAAGTTATTGTAAATTTTCAAGAAGACATTTGATATTATTTTTAATGATAAATAATCAAATAATTATTTATTCACAAAAATATTAGTAACATTCTTACTCGTGCAATGCACTTGAGGTAAAAATCATTTAATTGTACTTTTGTCATAATATTTATCTAATATTTATGTATAGCAAAACTGAAATATTAATTGTTTATTATAGATATATTATCTTAAACGCATAATAAAATTAGTAAAATTAAAAATTGAGCATTCTAAAATAAATTTAAAATAGTACAATAGGTTTTTGTAGTCATACGCAATGTTATAATTTGTTAAAAGTTTTGTTTGTAATTTGAATAATAATACAATATATTTATAAATAATTGTATAATCATATTAATAAAAACTGCTTATGTATATTATACATATTCAAAATACTAAATATGTTCAAGGCCATATAAATATGATGTATACCATGTATGTACATATGTAAGTAATTATAATATGCACAATTGGCTATGCTTTATGGCTGGCATGTCTTATAACTAAGACAATAATTATTATTTATATTCAAAATTCGTACGGTTGATCGTTGGCAAATTATATATTAATAATTTAAATCATAAAACACAATTAACAGGACATCCAGCGGAGGTATATATTATTAACTAAATATACGCAATAAATATGATTTTTATTCTATTATTATTAATATCATTAATTAATTACGAATGTATGTAAAAATTAAAACAAATTTAACAAAGATGCAAATGAAGCGATCTATTAAATGTTCATATGCACTTTCACGTTAATTGTTTCAATTTCAAGCTCAACCTGCTGCTAATTTATTAAAATAAATCATAAATATACAATTTAGCAATCTTTAAGATATGTGGTTTAAATGTAAAATATCTACGTTTAAAAAAATGATTCGTCCACCGAGACAAAACAATAAAATCTTAAGTTTATGTTTATTTGCTTGAACAATAAATGGATCTTATTATATGCAGTGCAAATTATTTATTTACTCATAAAATCGTTTCCAGTGTAAAGTAATTACAGTTAGTGAACATACGTTAATTATATCTAATTTCAAAAGTAAAAGAATATGTTAATTGACAATAATAGACTAAAATTTGCTAAACAATAAGTAATTAGTATTGCCAAGTTGTTAAACATAATAATAAATGTTATCTTTGCAAATAAACAATTGCAGAAAAAACTATGTTACTTAATTTACAATATTGAATAAGATGAATAGATCTTTCTTTAGTGAATAAAAGAGCGACACATATAAGTATACTGCTATATTATGATTTATTATTAATTTTTGATAGCGTGTCATAAATAGAATTGAATTCGCCAAGTTTGCGAAAGTGTGCACGATCACATACAACCTCATTTTCCGGTGTTATGCAACGTATTTGATGGACTATACAGGTCAACACAGCCGGTTCATTATTAAAATACTTATTTATTTATTTAATATGCTGTTCTTTATTTGCAAGTAAGTTTAAAGTAGAAATCAGATCGAGGATTATTTCACAAAGCCAAAGAATATTAACTAGACAATGTATAAATTATGTAACTGAAATTGATCGTGAAATGCATATCAATTATAATTAAACATATATTTTAAAAACAATTATAAGAAAGATTGCAGTGAATATTTTTGGCTTACAAATATATTATCAGCTTGTGTACAATATTTATTATAAAATATTTGTATCAAAATTTATTTTTATATTATATTTAATTAAATATTACATAAAATTTTCTCATCAGTATATAAAAAAAATATTAAAGGATTAATGAAATTATTTTTTATATTATTTTAGTGTCGGCACCGTTCGTATTATTAATTAAAAAACTAGTTATGTTTGGTTTTGACTAAGAAAATTTATTTACCATTAAATCACACAAAAATATATATTATATAAACTTAAAAATAATATAATGTATAAACAACTACAAATAAAATTTAGCATTGAAATTTTGTTAGAGGAATATCAATTTTGTGCAAAGTGGGTCTCCGTTATACTTTCGTTAATTTGCAATTATAATATGTAGCCATTAAAAAACGATTGTTGTTGGCGTATCAAACAATAAAAGAAGTATAAATAATGTACTATAAATCATGATGAATAGGGAAATATACACAATAAAATATTAATTAATTAACATTAATTGTAAACTGTTGTTAAAAATAAACAAAGACATTTTGTTGAAGATATGCTATACTTTGATATATCATCAACATAATATTTTGTAATACTTTGAAAATATATTTGATTGTTTACTTAATTAGTGACCGATTTAAAGTTTCGGTTCGAAACTATTGTTTGAGTACAAAAATACTTCTTGAAAAGACAATTTGAGTCTATTTGTAAAAATTGGCAATGGATTAAAAATATTGTTTTAATAGAAATTTTATTAATTAATTAAAAAAATGTAAATGTGCTTGGATCACACAGCAGAAGTAAAATTATTAATCGCAGGAATCGGACGCGGCTTATAAATTATTAAATGTATATCAAAGTAACATAATTAATTGATTTCTGCACATTAATATAGGATTATGTATCTGACATCGACAAATATTAATAATTAATTAGTCAAACTTCTTGTTCATTTCAAACGTATCTTTTTGTTTCCATACAACTATTTATTTCATAGCAAACGGCATTTTGCAAATAATTGTTTTGATCATGTTTTTATAGACTAAAGACGAATTACATATTACCTAATATAAGTTGTAGTTTAACCTAACCTTACCTCACCTACCTACATTAGGTTCTAAAAGTAAAGTGATTCCTAATAAATGAAAGTCTTGTATAATAACTTAAACTAATCGAATAATCTGTTATAAAGCTAGGAAAACCATTAATTACAATCTAATATTTTTAAAGTTAATTTCACCAAATTTTAAGTTAATTATAAGTTTTAGATGAGGAGCCAAAAATATTCGATTACGGTTTCGGTTTTGGCTAAAAATCGTGTTTTGGTCGGACACATATCAATTTAATTGTTTGTTCTGTTGTGCGGTTTTTAAATTATAATTACATTTTGCACGTTTGAAATTAAATTATAGCATCGGAAAAAGTATATCGTCTGCAAACCGTTGAAATATCTTTCCAAAATTTAATTTCGGCTTGTTACAGAAACACCACAAAAATGATTTTACTTTTTGAATTGTATTTATTTTTTTATTATTTAATTAAGCGTAAAACAATATAACTAAAAAATGTATTTAGTTTAATTAAAGAATTGTTAATATATAGTAACGTTACATACATACAAATTCACTCCGTTCCTTAGATTTTTCAAAACTTACTTTATACTATTTCTTTTCAAATCTTTCTATTCTAATTTAATCTAATTGCGAATTTGTTACTTATTTAAATTCATAATTTATATATTCGGAAATTATTTTACTTTTCATTTGAATAATCAAAATATTTGAATAAAAAATTGCACTAATTTTTAATTTTGAACAAAAAATGCACTAATTTTTTATTTGCAAAACTTTTATTCAGATTTTTTTGTAGAATAGTAAATTATTCATGGAATTTTTTTATATTAAAATGTAAAGTTCGAATCAAATGAGGCCTATCAATATTTTTACTTTTCCCCCTACATAGGAAAAAGTATTGGATTCATACCAAAAATTCGAAATAGACATTTTAACGAAAATATAAATTTTGGAAGTCCTTGTGTTTAAAAATGTGGTTTTTAGCAAAATTTGTATGTCTGTGTGTGTATGTGCGAGGAACGCATAACTCAAACAGTTTCTAAGATAGCGTTCTAAAGTTTGGGGAATATGTTAGAATTACGCTCTAGTTGTGCTGCGCAAAAATCGTTTTGATTGGTTAAGTCGGCAACACCTGGTGGAAAATTTTTCTTCAAAAATTGCCATAAAGGGCATCGATTTGAACAGAATAACAAATGAAGAAAGATAGTTGCTCAATTGTATATTAATTTATACCTAGAAATTGAATTAAATTAAAAAGATGAAATATAGAAGTAAATAAATAACCAAAAAACTATTATTATTGCAACGACAATTTGTAAATATTAAGTATTTTATGACAATTTAAATACCATTTATTGACAATTGCAGAGTTTTTTTATATTGTATATAATATTTTTATTATAATTTGAATAAATACATGTTTTAAATTTTTATAACAAAAAATGTTATTATGTAATTTTAAATCATTATATTTTTTACAATAAATATAATGTATATGATACAAGTACGTGTAAATAATTACCGACCTGATCATTTTTAACAGTAAAATAAACATATCAATTCTAACAAAAAGATAGTGAGTATATTTACTATACTATTATAAATAATAACTACTATTTGCTTTAATATTAGCGTAAATTAGTACATTTTGTAAATACAGCCGGCGACTAAGCATTTCTATTAAAATCTAACCAAACCGAATAAGTATGTCCAAAACGATTTGCATATTTACAGCGGGACGTTTGAAGTGGACGAAAGTGTAATATTTTTTATAAAATTATTTTCGTTTTTAATTTACATACAAAAAGTCATCATACCCCAGAATAAATGATAGTTCTGAAAAAATCTATCGGCGAACACGTATACTTTTTAGTCGACATTCTTTTAATTCTTACCAAAAAAGAGATTTAAAAATAATTTTAAACAGAAAAGTAAAATTAATACTGCTATATTAGTAATACAAATTTAAACAAATAATAAAAAATTAAAATTTAAAACAACTGATTATCTTAATCATTTTATGTTTGATTTATTGTTCTTTCTAGCGCTTTTGATAGAAAGAATAGTCGTTTTCCTAACTTTTTCTTATTTTTAAGATCTTGCTAAACAAACCAATTTAAAATATCGTGTACAGTATATTGAACTCTCAGTAATGATTGGGATTGATTAATATACAACCAAATATGCATTTGTGGTAGTACAAAGAATTTAATATTTACTAGATAGGGTATTTTTATAGGTGGGACAAATATAAATAAATGTTATTTGGAAATAATTTATATAACATATTTAGAATTGAAAAGAAAAGAAACATTGAAAATTTTTAAACATATTAAGCAGTAAAATTGCTAGAAGCTTTTTTCTAATTATGATGAAAACAATAATTTTAATATTCTTTCATATTAAAATAATCAATTTTAGTATGAAACAATTTTTACTATTTAATTGATGTTGTTATTTTTATAACAAAGTCGGTTCAGTTTAAATAAATAAATAAATAAACATGAAAAAAAAGTTGATAACATATCATTAAAAATTAATTGTCACTGAATATCCAGTTTTGAAAATAAAAATTTACAGGTTATTGTATTTAACAAATTTGATGTTAGATATGTAGAAACTCACTCTGTTTTTTGAATTGATATGATTTGATATACATTTGATTTGAATGATTAATATTTATTTAATAAAAAATGTAGTTGTAACCAAACTACTTGTAACTACGTTGGGCGTGTGGTCACAATTTTTTAAAATTACAAAATGTATGTATGTATTGCTAAACTAATAATTTGTAATATTAATAAATTCAGAGATAATAGTTAGCCTCATGCATAAGGGAATATATAAATAGTCATCAAACTAAGCCAGAATGAAAATAATATTTGTTGCATTACATTAGGAATGAGATGCATATTAAGACTATTTATTAGTTGGTAAATTTTCTTAAAATATTTGATTTGACATAATATGTTATAATATGACATTTACAAAAATAATATTAAAACAATGAATGAAACATTTAAGTAAACAATATAAAATAGTCAAAAACATATAAAATATACAAGTCTACAGCCCCATTATTATTTTAAAACTATAATTATACACGAGGCAAACAAAAACATTTACTATTCAAAACAATATATTAACATCTTAATCGTTTGTTCATCGAAGCGTTTAATTAAAATCTCATCAGAATTATACAATACACTTAACATACATTATAATCAGTGTTTTTCCATAGATATATAAAATTTTATATATTTTTTAAATATTAAGCGGTAGTTACTAATAAATATTTTTAAACGATAATTTCTTGTTCAGCGAAGCATTAAAGGTCAACACAATGACACCTGTAAAATAAAAATTATAACAAAAATAACAAATATGGCAATGATTTAAACAAATTACTCAAAACTAGATTTCATAATTAATTGTTTTTCATGGCGGATGGAGACATAATTAGTAGGAAGAGAAACATAAAATTGGTCATTATTTAAATTACCATTGTTTTTTTCCTTTATTACGTTATTTTCAGGATGATAATTAATTAATGGAAGCAACTGGTTGTTTGTTTTATTAAACAAAAAATGTTCTTGCTAACATGTGTTACATATTCCCTTTATCGCTTATAATATATTATCTAACATGCGTGCTTTACATGCCATTGTCGCTTTAGTTATAGACATTAAATGTAGTTAACATTAGTTCTTTATTATTGTGTACTTGTAAAAAATTAAGAACAATTTTCATTTAAACACACTGTATTATTGATATAATATTACAATAATAAATAAGATAATAATTCTGTCATTAATGGTCAAATAACATGAATTTAATAATAGTGATATGATCAACAAGCTTGTTAATGGAAGCTAATAATTGAGATATTTTAACGCCGGAGAGTAGCGAGCGCATTAACTATCGATATTATTATTCGCCATTAACACGAGTGTTGATTTTTTGACAAAATTTTTCCGTTGATCACTTCCTAAAAATATTTAGAAAATCTAAATTCTAAATTAATTCCTTGACCAAATTTCAAGTTCTGACATAATTTAGAATTATCAAAATCATTGGTCTGTTTGCACCATTGCCAATTAAATTTATAACCTTTGGTTAAGTAACAGAAAGTTATTGCATTGCATCATACTCAAAACGCAGATTAAATCGCCATAACTGCAGGTTAAGTTTGAAATGCAGAATTCCGGGGTTTAAAGTGTCAAATCTCAAATAACACAGTTCTGACATTTCAACATCAACATAATAATGTATTTTTGCAGAACGTGATGACTTCATGTAAATAAAATAAATGATCTACAATTAGTTGTTTTAGTGTTCTCATTAATTCTTTATCAACCTTTATGCAATATTTAAAATCTTATATATTGAATATTAAATTATTTGATTTTACCGCCAAAATTGTCTAGTAACGATTATTTTGTAACTGACATATATTCAAACAATATTTTACTGCTACTGTTTTTGGGTAATTTTAAGTAATGAGTGACTTAAGTGACAATTAAATATTGTTAGTGCAATGAAAAAGATTTTAAACTGAAAACTGTTAAAATTAACTAAAGATTACGTAACTGCCACTTTTAACTGACAGTGATACAAACGGACTTGTATGGTAGTGTAGAATGATTGCCTTAGTAAACAGACGTAACCGTTCATATTCAAATTAGTGCATTTGTATTGGAGTGCAGAAGCTAAGATCCACATTTTCTATACTACACTAAAACACCTGATGCAACGGCTAATCAAAAAGACCAATATGTTGAGGCTACAATGGGTAATACAGAAAACGTTATTTTTGTCGATATACTTATCAGTGTCAATGGAAATTTTGTTATTCATTAAAACTGGGTAGTGAATTTCATAGAAGTCGATAATAATATTTTTTTAAATTTTAGCGGTGCATTCAAGGAAGTGCTATACACAATATCCTATTAATTTGACATAATTTAATTCACTTATGATATTTTTACAGGATATTTTTAATGAAAGTTTTATGGGTTAAGATACATCGCACTGCTAAAATAAAATGACAAAAATTTCCAAAAACTAACCGGGTGTATTTTAACATTACATTTAAAATTACAAAATTTAATAAGAAATAAATAAAAATTACAATGTTTCCAACCACAAAAATTATTTATTTATTAAAAATAAAAATAAGAGTTTTGAGTTTTGAAGGCTATTATCAAATAAATCATTCTTATGACTACAATATTATTGTTTCCAGGTAAAACGGAATAGTTATTTACATACGAATGCGTTACGTTTTATTTTAAAGCGTTACAACTTTTTGAGTGCTGAAAAATACTTGTATTATAAAAACGTGTGAGATTTGTATGTGACTTCTTGGCCGACAAGTTATATTAAATAAAGCTTGTTGAAATATTTATTATGTATTTATGGAAAAATGACTTTTGTCCATGACATTAGATGACATTTAAATCAATTGTAGTTGCAGCTTTGGCCAACAGATGACAGTTTTTTAATTAGAATATTAAATTTTATAATTAAATCAAGCACTATTTTATAGTTATTTGATGTAAAGTAATATTTTGTTACATAAACTTATTATTATGATAAATACAGTATTTCTCCTAAATATCTGTATGTGCTCAGTGTTTTTTGGAGTTTTTACCGCATTCCCGGACATTCTTTACAACACCGTATCTAAAAATTTATCTACCGACCACTGACAGACAATTGTCATTCCTATTACAGTTCAGGAGGCTAAAAATAATATGTTTCAATTTATTAGCTGTTAAGTATATGGTGTATTTTAATCCATAAACATTTTATAAGAACATTTTTGTAAGTTAAAAACATATGGGTCCGTACCTGTTTGAGTCGTCAACCAGTATACATAAACTAAATAAATAAAATATAACTATTTTAATTAGCTGTTATTATACTTTTTCAAGTATATCATTCTAGTGAGGCTCGCTTTTACAAATGTCAGATAAATTGGAGAATTACTATCCTACGTATAAATGTATACCACGACTTATACCATTGTTCGGTTTTACAAACGACGAATAACTATTTCTTGTTTAAACAAGTAGTGTAAAAAAGATATTAGGTTGGTAATAGTTTTCGGTCAAATGTTACAAAGTAGTCCATTTTATCTGCCAATTTGTTGTGGAATTTACTAAAGTATTAGTGTTTAGCAATGTGTGCACAGTATTTGTTAATTTTTTATCGATTACTTTGCGCAATATTAATGTTGGAAGCTTGGATCCAATGTGTACAGCTTCCTTTCAGGTACTTATAATGTTCATAGATAACCTACAATTAAAGTTTGTATTTATTTCTTACAATTATGTTTTGACGTTTCGAACGAACCAATAAGAAGCGAGTATAGTTTTCTACGAGTTAGCTGACCTGTGCAGGACGGCATAACTTATCCAAGCTGTATTTTAAACGGCGTTTGTATTATTATTATTATTATTATTAATATTATTGTAATTAATTATTTTATTTTTTTAACATAACAAAGTGAAGTTAATAGATCTTACATCTTAATAGATCTAACATCGTTAAGCGCGTGCAGATTTTTGTTAAAATGCGCGTTAATCCGCGCTTTGAGATACATGCACTGCCATGCTGCTGTACATATGAACACGTGCTTTTGTGCAGAACAGTAGCGGATCTAAAATACTTTCAATCATTCTAGTCCTGAGATGGTCAGGAATATAGAATAAAATACAATGAAATATATGGTAGATTAGTACAATTAGCGTTAAATTTTAATATCGTAATTTACTCGTTGAGATCTTAAAATAAATATGCTTGAACTAAACCGTGCCGAGTGTGTATCAAATATTTAAAAACAAAGTTTTTTCTCTCTTGTAAAATTGTATATTTGGTTTTTACCAAGTTATCAGTCTGAGATGCTCAATTATCAAAGTAATATTGACATATGCAAGAATTAAAGCGATAATCGCACTGGCGCTAAGCAACGCTATCAATATAAACGATCGACTCGTTTTAACTAACAAATTAATATATAATATAATATCTGTGAGTGTCAGATGCATAACCCCATCAATGTATATGTCAAACAGCGGAACTGTTGAAACACGGTGTTTTAGTCTTTGTTTAATTAATTAATTATAAATTATTACTTATTGTTGTCTTATAATATATTATGGTAGGTTGAGGTTGGGGTGTAAATAATCCTAAATAAATACTGACTAAAACATTGTATTTTGGCAGTTACGCAGTTTTCCGGCAATCGTCGTAAAGGGATTACAAAGATTATCGGATATCGGATGATTTTTGTCAATTAATATATTCTTATTTCGTTAACCAATCAAAATCTGTATATCAATAAAATTTACTAATGTCATTGATTTATAGTAATAAAACTGGTTCTAAATAGGTGGTAAAAAATTGATAAAATTGCTATTACAGAAATAGACGGCTGATGTCATTTAAAATCAATCTGACATGAATCTGACAATTAACCTGCACACAAAAAATGTATAAAATTATAAGATTGTAAGCATTATTTTGTAAATACATAATACATTATACATACTAATCGCCTGTAATACACACGAGGTTGATTTTATACCAGGATATTTTTTTTAATTGATTCAAACCTATTTCTTATAAGAAAATTATTCTCTAATTATGAGACATAGAAACAATCGCTTCACTTTTTGTTGCGATTTTTAATGCCTTTAATTCTCCAATATTCTTTATGATAAATAGGTTTTTGCCAAAAAAAAATTACCCGGTAAATAATCCTCTTGTGTATTAATACACGAAATTATATTCTCAGGAGTAGAGCTTCTGCCGAGACGAAACGAGATTAATCAAATCTCGGTCTTGTCTTGTCGAGATTATAAAAAAATGATCTCGTCGAGATCTTAAGAAATCAATGTCGTCTTAAAATCTCCGACATTCTGGAAATATTACTCTATCTCGATCTCGATTGTTGACAAAATTTTCACCAGATTTTGACAAAATATTTTAAATTTTATACGTAATATATAATATAACATATTTATTAAATAAACTTTTATTTAAATGCGAGATTTCGTTTTGATCTCGCTCTTGGAAACAAAAAATAGATCTTGTCTCGATCTCGATCTTGATTTCGAGACGAGATCGAGATTTTTCTCGTCTCGGCAGAAGCTCTACTCAGTAACATAAATATATAGTTTGAAACTTATCGACGCAACATTGGTATTAATAGGCATGCATGCATTAATATTTAATAATTAACTGTCTCTTGTCAATACGTTAACCAGACTGTTTAATAAACAATCAACCGAAAAAAATTAACTCAGTTTGCAAGATATTGGCTATATTTTGATTCGGAAAGTAACTACAATAAATATATTGAAATGTAAAACAAAAACAACTAAATTGGCAACTGTCTAATCTACACAGAAACTTGACTTGTTGTTTATATTAAATAAATACAAATTTCAGATTTGTTATAATTAAACATTTTCGGATAAGAAGGGTATAAGTTACAATCTGATTTTTTTGAATATTGAAAATTAAAATATAAATAGTAACATATATACTTCTTGGTCAAATATTTCAAAAACTAAATGTTTAAAAACTGCTTTAAACAAAAGTGTAATGGTTTAATCCGATCCTATAAAATTTTCTTCATATCTGACTCCCCCAGGGGGACAAGTTTGAAATTTTAAATAGCAACCCTTATTTTTTATTATACATTGAGATTTTACAGAAAATATAGATGAATTTTCTTTCTATACAAAAGTTATGTATTTTTTAGAATAATTTGAAGTTTTAATAAAAAATTGGGTTTCTATTTAAGATTTCAAAGTTGTCCCTTCCTCGAAATTCTGACTCAAATATTCGATAAGAATCGACACGAATATGAATAATAATAATTCATATTGATATATTCTGAGAAAACAAAAGAATTTAATTGATCAAAACATTATTTAATACAACAATAAAATGCAGCCTTAAAGTAAATTACCTACATGCGTGCAGAAAATTACAAAAGCTTACAATGAATAAACATTGCTTATTAAATTACATGATTCAGTACTCTTGTGAGATTAAAATTAAATTTCAAAGAAAGATGTATTGTATTATTTAATTAATTAAGACCAAGTTTATATATATTATTCTTATTTAATATAAAGATACAGGTTATATAATACAATAGAAAAGTACAAAAATGACATGATTTTTTTCACATTAAATTGAGCATCGATCTGGATATTAGAGCCATAGAATTTATGACGTGCTTAAAATAAGGATGTTATTATACAATATATGATATGATGACGCGAGCGTTAATCGATAAGTGTAAGGTAAAGTATTAAACTTTATTATATTGTATCCACGATATATTAGTCTGATAATTGATTATAATAAATTAAATATTTCCCCATAATATAAAAATACGTATGCATTAAAGAGTGTTTTTAATTTTATTCGAAACATTTAAAGAGCTTTTTGAAACTAATAAACTAGTTTATTTATTTTTAATAAAACATGCATACTTATAGGAGATTAAACAAATAATTATTTGTAATAATTGCACATTTCTATATTATCTGTTTTAATTAAAATAACCATATTTATCATTAATTGCACATGCGTGTATTATTTTTAATGTATATTACTATACATAATAAAAATCTTGAATAGAATTGCTTTATGAATAATGATTTTCTTGATTTAATTTATTATGTAATTGTTTTATTTGTTTTTATATAAATTAGATTTGTGCTTACACGAAATGCAATTATAATTTGCAATTAGATAAGAATTATTCATGAAATTAATTGATTTGTTTGTATCTATATTTTTTCCATTTTTTTCATGTGAATTTTAATCACATGCACATGCGCTTTGTGGAATTATTCACTGTACTTAACAGTTACAATTAAATGCATATTGTTTGTTGGAACAATGTGCTATGCAACGAGCCGGCATCAGTAATAACTTTGTTTATCGCGTTTTTATAAGAACTAACTTACATAAGCAAATGCAAATGCGAATCAGAGACGGTTAAACTTAATATCTGTGCGAAGTCATGATTTAGATGCAGTGCGAAGAACACGGAAGAGGGTTAGTGTCTAAGTGTGAACGTTATAGAAACTTGTAAAAAATGGTGCACGACAATGACAATAATAATAAAAGCGTCCATTTCAAACCAAGGCGAATGTCAATCAGGAGCTTCTATTGGGTAAACTGATTTATTTCTCACTCTAAATAAAAATATTTATGTTATGCATTTTAAATTAATGTACAGATCGTGCGACAACAATAAATGTTTAAAATGAATATTAAACGTGATTGTGAATTTAACATACACATATTTTTACGCATTTAAAGAATTTTTATAGTCAAATAAAACATATCCTTATTCAAAAGGTATTATTGTTGAAACTGGACAATCATGTCAAAGTTGCAATCATTATATAATAATCATTTTCACATTAATTATATATAGTGCAAAGCTCTTAATTTATCAAGAATGTAACCAAATTTGTTCAGTATACAAATAATAATTTAATATTTATTACTGTCATTAATAAAATATTTTGAACGCACAATGGCAAATCATCAATAATTTAATCGCTAGATTGTAGGCGTATCAGCCAGTGAAAAGTAAATTTTTGTTTTAACCTGCGATATCGAATATTTATGCCATGTTCATGGTCAATATTTATAAAACATGAATTATTTAATTTTTAATAGAAACGGGGATTTATTAATTATTTTTAACTTTGCGGTATTGTCGTCTGTGTCAGTAATATGTACAAAATATAGAAGCATTGCTTAACATATCTATATTCGGGAATGCAACGAATGTCAGATAAGTAAAAAAGAAGCCGAAAACAAACTAATTGCCAATGATACCTTATATTGCTTTCAAATGTTTAATGTACATATTACTAGATTAACTTTTTGGTACAACACCTACATACGACAACTAGATTTAAAACATATCTTGATGCCTTGTCTAGGAAACGTGTTACCGATTAAACAAAAATAGAAATACCAATGATGTTAAAATATATAAAATATTTTACTTTTATAATATGTTATATTGTCATTTTAAAGTTATAGACATGCGTAAAAATTATTTAATTTTGGAATTTAATAGTTTGTTGATTACTATTGTTACTTTTTTCAGCGCAACATTAAAAAAATGGTATATAATAAATTTTATTCAATAGTTTCTGAGATTGTTGCTAGCTTACACATTTTAACCTTCACATATTCCAACAATAAAGATATGGAAGTTTATCCACGAATTGAATCTGTATATAATTGTTTTTAAATTAAAATTATAAGCATTTTTTTTCAATAATCACTACTATAAGTTGTATAGCAGTAGGAAAGGTCTCGAACCCAACGGAAACCGGAACAACACCGGAAATAACCGCCCTAATTGGATGGAACCGCGAATAAACAGATAAAAATTGTTAAACAAAAAATTATAAATTAATAAATTTTTGATCCAAATCAAATAATTTGAACAGGTTCAAACCGGTTTTTTGCGGTTCTGTTACATTTTATTTTTATGTTTAAGTTTTTACATATTACGTTTTTTAAGAATTTTTAATTTTAAATATTTTTATATAATAGTTTGAGCGAAGCCACAAACTTATTAGGAACATATTTAGTAGCAGTTGACATCATAAACCTTTAATTTTAAAGAATGTCCGTGTTTGGTGCGGCCAAGTGCATACAAGAGATAATAATTTGTCGTGTGTTCAAAGACTATCTGCCAACTTGTTTTCTTCCTTGACGAACAATAAATGTACCTTACATAGAATAAACGCAAAATAGTAAAATAACTGTTAAAAAACCAGAGTTAAAACTTTTATTAGAAATCTTAATAAAAATTGCTAAATTCACAATTAATGCAAAACGGGACAATAATTTGAATTAAGAAATGCAATAGCATCAATTGAAACTAGAAGTTGGTTATTTATTTGAAAATATATGTTAAAATTTTGCAAATATTTATTGAATATGTCAATAACATATATTTTGTTAGCAACAATTTGTTGACACTCACATTTGACATATAAATTTATTAATATGTTTTTGAAGTATAATTGTCATACTCAATAACTTGATTAGTTTTTATTGAAAATTGCAAATTATAGGCTTTGCATAAATGGCGATGGGAGGAAGGAAAAGTTTTAGTACGCATTTTAAAGATTTTTTTTCTATATTTTAGCTAAACATGCATGCCCAACGCCGTTAATAATAAAATTAAATATGAACATAACATCTGATAATGATTGATCGGTGAAAGCTCATATAATTTTAGTTGTGACAGGCGTTGCTTAATTTTTGCACATTTACATTTACAACAGTGCACTTGATAACCAATCTCAACAATTCCTCTAAATTATGTTATATTAATTTACAATTAAACGAATATTAAACAAAATTAAGGCAGTAATGCATTAAATTCTAACAATGTTAATCAACTACTCGGCAGCTATATGAGCAATTTCAGATTAACTAAAAAGATATTTCTATTTGCTATGTTTTTTAATTTAGATGTTTTGTATAAATTTTGACTAACAATATTTGTGAATATAAATATAAATAAAAAACAATTTTGTTTTTTAAACTTTATAATTTTATTATTATATATGACACATAACATTGGTTGTCGAAAATGCTGTCTAGTATGTGTAGATAATACTCATCATTTGTAAATGCAAAGCACTTGTCACTTTCGTAAATATCTCCTGTAAATGAAGTTCAAGTATTTGGATTGAAAGTAGCCAAATATGTTTAAGTAAGTTTTATTTTGTTTTATTTAGGTATAGTAAAATATTTGTTTCCGAGAAATTCTTTTAATATGAATTAATCAATATACAGAACTTTTTTTTAATGTAATTGCAATCAATTTAGCTTAATAAGATCAGTCCTCTCGCTGTAAACATTATGAAAACTCACACTTTTTACCCAGCTCTAGATGCATTATTTTTTGTCGAACCTTTTTGCAAAAATCAGATGGCTTCTTGAATGTATGTTTTTCAAACTGTTCCTTACGTTCTTCAAAATATTTATTACAAAAGCATTAAATTACATTACTTATAAATATAACATTTTAGAATAAAGAAAAGTAAGTTTAATATGTTGTTTTTGATTAATGTAATATTTTTGCTGTAATTTTTTAAAAATATTTGTAAAATACTGAAATATTTGCATATTCATTAATTTTTTAAGGTCTTTTTAATAAATATTTTGAAAAACGTGAAGCATAGCTTGGAGATCATTTATAAAGAAGGTGTGTGATTTTTTGCAATAAGATTCCCCGAAAAATAAAGCCTAAAAAGTGTGATTTTTCAGTATGTTTACAGGAAGAGGACGTTTCTTAAAGATAGAGAATCATTCTATAAAAATGTAAGGTTTATTATTTCTAAAGTTAATAAACATAATTTATTTCTATTTTTGGTATTATGATGAGTATATTAACCAAATATTTGTGAAGTGAGCTCTTAAAAAATCTGTGTTAGATTTTATTCTTCTTGGCACAAATTTAAAAGTACTTCGACAGTCCACCTATTTTGTATATTTTTCGTGAAACACATTTGTGCAGTGTTGTCAGGGGTGTACGATAATTGTAGTAAATGAACGATAACAATGAGCCATGTAATTTCATTTTTGTGTTTCATATTTCTTAGGGCTCACTATAAAATTTTCATTTCAATAATACTGTTTTGTTTTGGTCGTCGTTGCGCTAGGCGATTTTAATATGTAGTAAAGCGGTAACATAAATAAAATAGCAAATGTGGAGTTTTGGCCTCACCGTTCATGTGTGAGTATCTATTTAAGTTATGCGCTCCCCGATGGATAGTTGCTGCATGATTATAAAATTGTTCATTTTAACATTGTTGTAAAGGAAAACTACATTAAATAATTTATAGTTTTTTAAATAATATGTGTAAGAACCTAATAAATATATGTTTACAATACAAATCTATCTTGCTATAAAATTTGAATGGTTTTTACAGTTAATTCCATCGAATGAATTTCCAATGAATTATATCTTTAAACGATCAATTATTATATTTGAATATGAAGTTGTATTAGAAAATATATCCCAATAGTATGACATAATAATATAAGTAGACATTATGGATTATCGGACTGGTTTGACTGCTTACAAAAACTGAAAATACTACGATAAGTAACATAATTAAACAAATTTAGACTTTGTTGCTATAACGTATTTTTGCAAGTTTTAAAGCATCTAGCGGAAGCTGGGGCCCAAGAAAAGTGTCTGACAATAATAACAATACATGTTTGTTTTCAAAAATATGCTGTAAAACATTATATAAAAATCATCATAGTTTAAACGTGTATGAGAAATGTGTTTTATGTACCTTTGAATATTTTTTTATTTTATTATTTAACATCGGTCTATTTCTGCGACCCTTGGACGAATCACCGATGCCAGAGGTTAACCACATCTGGGAATTTTCCCGCAAATTTAGGAATTCTAACCTGAATTTGTTTTGTTCTTTAAGGTGCAATCAACAACTAGAATATCTAGACTTTTTGTTAAGCTGATAAAATTGACCCTGTATAATTATGGACTACCCTGATTTGAATCCGGGACTCATAGAACAGCAGTCAACACACAAACCACTGAGCCATTTGGGAGGCTTACCTGTTCTACCTGTTATCTGCAAAAGGGCGCCGCTTTTTTGTACTTGACGGCACTCTATATTAACACTAAATATTAGATATCACAAAATATTAGTTTTTCTAAAATGCCGTAGTCCGGGGAATCTGGGATATAATTCTGTAATGATTTAAATATTTTTTAAAATTTCATATAATCTTTAGATTTAAATTATTTAATTTAAATTTCTTTGTATACAATGATTTAAGATTGGATTTAAATCATTTTCAAATTGACTTATAATTTTGACAAAATTGAAATCAAATAAAATGTTTTAAAATAATTAAAAATGAATTCAATATTTGATATCAGAATATGGTGGAATTCAATAACATTCATTCTGAAAATAACTTAAATCAAATAAATACGATTTAAATTAATAAATACGATTTAAATCAAATAAAAGTGGTTTACATCAAATAAGTTACTTTTGTCAAATACGATAAAATGATTTTAATAAAAAATGACCCTATGTTAGTCTTGCACATTTTTTAAACGAGTTTAGTCGCGCAGTATAGTTATCGACGATTTTTCCATTTTTATAAAGTTGTTGTGTTAAATTTAATTTAATTTTTAAAACGTTTGTTTATTTAAACGAAGTTATGCATATAAAACAGTTTTCCATTAAAATAAATATGAATATTTAATTGAAACAATTAAAAAATAAATAAAACGAAAAAATATTAAAATGTTAAGTGTTTATTTGTCAACATTCACTTTAATATAGAAATAACAATATAATAGGATAAACAATATGCAAAACAATAAACATAATATACAATTTCAAACTTAAATAAAGACATATGGTATAATATTTTTTTATATATATTGCAAAATGTGTTGTACTTTAAAAATTTATTATTTTTACTGTAGCAAACATTTACTACATATATGTGTTCATCATTGTGTTCTTCGGATTGTTCTTCTTTAAATCATTATTTAACGTCGTTCTATTTCTGTCTTCCTTTTTGAAACTAATCACCGATGCCAGATATTAACCACATCTGGTAATTTTGTTGCTAATTCCGGAGTTTCAACCTGAATTATTTTAGGTTAAAATTTGAATTATTGGCTTTTGGATTATAAGGTTCATCGTTTCCTCACTTCAAATGTAATACAATTTACAACAACACACAAAGAATATTTACAAAAATAAAGTTAAATAGTAATTATGTTGACAAATATGATGTAATATAAAATTCACAGCACAGCAAATACAGTAACGCCATTAGTTGCGCGGTCTACGTAGACCAGTTGTGTTTGAATAAGAATAAATAATATACTATATATAAGACCGCTCAACAAACATTAAATTTATTTCAAGTAACTAAACTTCTAAATTGGATATTTTCAACAGCTACTGAAAAGGTTGCATTTGTAAATTTAATATTGTTATAATGGTTTGCCACTGTAGGCCGCGCAAATAACGGAAAGAATTAAATCATTTTTATTTAAAAATTGATTTATTTCTCAAATGTTTTGTGGCAGATCTGAGAACTCTCATGATTTAGAACGCGACCAATTATACAAACCCAAAAAAGGCCGCCACTAAGGTAATGTGATTTTTAAAACAGAAACAGAATATAATATTATTATATTAAAAATTTGAAAACAAAAAAGTTATGAACAAAATCATGACACATGACTTATGGGTCACCATGTATCGCTATTATCATTAAACATAATAATTTAATTAAAGAATGTTTATTAGTTAATTAATAATCAGAAAATTTTAAATACTTGATACTTAAAACATACGAATGGACTTTTTTATTTATACTAATTATGTTTTAATGTAATTTTATAAATAAAACATGCTGATGTAACAATTAACTTAGAATTACAAATTAAAATTTTTAAAATTTTTTAAAAATTCATTTCACACAGCCGAAAACCTAATACTAGAATAATACTGAAAGTTAAAAATTTAAACTTTCAGTATTATTCTAGTATTAGGTTTTCGGCTGTGGTTTTACTATGCCTTTTGGAAGGTATTACGATACACACATTCTGACGATAATAAATGATAAATTAAAGTGTTATTCATCTTCATCTCTTCTTGATTAAGCTAATTTAACATTAAGATGAACATGTGTAAACGATATGCCATTTTTTGCTTAATCAACGTAGTAAAACCATTGTATTGTACTGTGGTATACGTGTATTTTATTAGCGAGACCGCCACTTCAGAGACGATGAAAAAAAGGATTTCTTTTTAATGCATGTGCCGAGCCTTTGGACTCACTCACTTAAATGGTATGCTTATGAATTTACATGGCAGCCTGAGTAAAGTAAAATAAAACCGCTTAATTTGCAGAAATAAAGTTAATTAACTTTAATATATGAATATCTCGCGATGACACTTTTTTATTATCATCAGAATTATCATATCTTAATACCATCCAAAAAGCATTCTGACTAAAATCATAGCCGAAAATCCGTTACTTGCCCCCGGTCTATATTACATTACTAGTTCTAATACGTAAGTTGCTTTGGCTATGTCGTATGTAGTATTAATATCTAAAAACTAACGATTTTATCGTTTAATTTGTGCAATTTGTTTTCTGTCTTTGTAAGACGACTTTGCACAAATTAAACGATAAAATCGTTAAAAACAAACGATGTTCTCATTTAATTTGTGCAAAGACGTCTTACAAAAACGGAAAACAAATTTAAAGTAATTTCTTTTCCGTCTTTGTAAGACATTTTTGCAACAAATTAAAAGTAATTTGTTTTCAGTCTTTGTGCTTGTGCTTTGTGCACAAATTAAACGATAAAATCGTTTATGCTTAGATATTAATACTGTAATTGTTGCATTTCATAATCGTTTCATAATTGTTACCACGTGACTTCCATTCATTTTTAAAACGTAAAAAACAATATCTACGTAATTGGATATCTATCAAAATGATATAGCAATTTTACCAACGAAATCTGAAAATAATGAATGGACACACATTGTGTAATACCAAAAGATAATTTGCATAAATTAAAATTAACAATAGCGTGACACGAGGTCCGTGCGAATAACAGTTCGTAGAGATAAACAATTAAGACGTTTTGTACATTGATCGTGGAATTAATGATTTTTTTAATGGATTAACACGACCATGAAGGCCATGGAGCGACCGACAGATGGATTTTCCTCGCAACTTTTATTATTTGCACGGATAAAATTAAATGTCCATATTCCCATATTAGTTTGTTATTATCGGCAATTGAAATGTCGGAAACATGCCATTACAAACTTCCGTGCTTCACGAGGCGAAGGTCGTCATAAAGGAAATACATTTTTTTACACACAACCTGTGACATGCGCCCATTAAATAAATACCCAATTGCACCACATTATACCCATATAATGTTACACATATGCCTAATTTGTTTAACATTCGAGTTTAATTGTGTAAACTAAATTCAATGAATTTAGATATATTTATACCAAATTGAGCTATAAAATTGATGTTGCAATATATTTTCACCTGCGCAATCATCTCATTATGTGAAATAAATTTTGTATGAATTGGCGATAATCGCAGGATATAATCCTGCAGGGCTTATACGATACATTGCATCATGCCTTGAGTTGCATGCTTATGGCCTTCGGAATTACGAAATAATGCACAGAACTTTTTTAAAGAGCTAAACAATATTATCCGATTTAAATAAAAAAATCATGGAAGTGTGCACATGCTTAATACGAAATATTGAAATACTTAAGATTTTAACAACACCGAATACAGAATTAGTTAATAAATAATATTATCGTATACAATTTAACTGTGTCAGCTGAGTATTAAGCATCAATCAAATATTTTAAATAATAACAAACTGCGTAATTTGAAACGATTTTTATTAATGGTAAAACTTCAGATATATGCAAATTGATTTCACTAACCTTTCTCCATTCAAGGACGCTTGCTCTCTACCACTGTTCCATTTTATAACAATACATCAATACATTTGAATTGTTTGAAATACCACCCAAAATTATATATAATCATCAGCCAAGGCTAAATAGCTTAAATTTATCTTTAATTATATTTCCAAAACTATGACATAATTCAACATGTTTCTAAAATTATTCTATTTTTGTTTACTTATAAGTTCAAAATATATCAAACTTTTTTTAAAAATTTTTTTTTTTTGTAAAAATACTTTCATTTATATCACTTAACATAAAGTAAATGAAGATTTTAAGTTTTCATTGTGGAGGTTGTTGGCCTGCAGCTTCACCGGTCGGCCTTGGCCCCTCATTTCACCATGATAACATATTTGCACCTCAAATCCTAGGCATAGGTTCGGAATTTTAACGGTATCTGAAGCGATAGAGAAATATGAGAACTAATCTATCGCCTTTCATTATTAAAATTCGTCTGTTCACGAAATTTAATAATCTATATAATCTTATAAGATTCACACTAACCGTTAATCAATTCAATTTGCAAATTAACAATTACTATACTATTTTTATCTTTTATTAATTGCCCAAAGTTTATTTAACTGTCATATATTAAACTAAGATAATATTTTAATATATTAATTTATTATTATGTATTTACAACCTATACATGTGCAAAAAAAATCAGCATTATTCCTTTTTTATTTACATATATCAACTCAATGGTTATAAATATGTGCGTTATTATAATTTTATACGATGACTAGTATTAATATTATACAGTTTTGTTATTGGTGTAGCCCAGTGTTGTAAATTGTGTGTGAAATCAATCATTTTAGAAAAGTAATAATTAATTATTTTGTATATAGAAATTGTAATTATACATAATTGTGGAATTAATTGTTATAATTCTACAAAGACCAACATTGATTATCCGGTTAATTCTTAAATAAACAATATAAGCGAAGTGTAAGAAACTAATTTTAAAATTCTATCAAATAATTAATCTCGATTTGAATAATAAATAGATGTTTGTTGTTGTAAATAACTATACTGTGGTTTTTAATCATTTAAATATAACTACAATCATTTAAATAATTATAATTTATATTATGTACGACTAATTGTATTTAAAAATAATACAGTGAAGTTATTTTTATTTTGCTAAGAACTTGCTACTTACTAACTTAATTAATCAGCAAAATATTCACATAAAAATATTATTTCTATTAATTAACTTGTTTTTTTTTAAAATTTTTTTTTTCATGTAACATTAATTTGAAAACTTTTGACTGATATTGAAAAATTGAAAAAATTGCATGGAACTGCTATCGTTTTATAAGGAATCTAATGCAAATCGTGGCAATCCCGTGGACGGATAAGCTTGCAATGCATCATATTTGTTAGAGCTTTAATAATTTATAGCCATTTGTAAAGTGAATTGTAGTAATATTTGAACAAAAAGATACATTTTTTTCTCATACTAGCATTTTGCTAGGGCTGTGATTTAATTCAATTTTAATGAACTGCCCTGACATTTGATTAACGCTCTATCTAAATCATTGTGAAAAAATAAATGTTATTATTTTCACATTGATTGATCGAGACAAAATCTGTAAAATAGATTTTGTTGTAAATCATCAACATTCATTAGTTTCAAGGTGGAAATACAACAACGACCGCGTATACGCGAATGTTTAATTTACGTACAAAAAATTGTATTACATTATTTAATATTAGTTTATTATAAATGTATACAGCGACAAACACGTATGTCCAAACAAACACCGATATTAAGAAAATCATAATTAAGAAAAACATTTTTATATGTACCCATTGTATGCAGTTAAAACAAACTTTAAACTTAGCTTATTTCGAAATTTCAAATTTGGTGTTATATATTATTTGTTAGTAAACCAGTAAGAAATTACATCTGCTAAACCAATTTGTGAGCTTCAAACTTTTACGCAAAAGATGGGCGTTAAAGCCTATAAACCTAAGTCTAAGATTACTCATCAGACGCGACGCAACGCCTGACAATTAACAGATACAATTAAAAATAGACAAATTATAAAAAATCTCCATCAAACTAAAAACAGTACTTTAAAACAAGAAGATCAAGATAGGCTGCTCCAACATGTTTCAAAGTAAGCCTAGTAACATGCGGTCGGGCATTGTTCAATGTATAAATGTTCAAATCCATAGTATTGCAAGGTACGAAGAATATGTTTTCTGCAATGTCGTAATGTTATGTATCGTTGAACTTCTATAGTGTTTCTAACAAATGCCAAGGGTGACTTACTGTCATACCCAATTGCCTCTCACACCATAACTCCACTGACGATATTTTTTACGTTTACTTCTTACCCACATCGCACCATAGATCATAGCTAAACAAAATTTTGATTTGTCACTAAAGACGATTTGATTTTATTCTTAGTCTCAGTTTGTTTTTTGACAAATATAAGTTGGAGTGTTATAAAGTAGGTGGTAACTAGGGGTTTGTTCCTGAAAATGCTGTCGCGCTGTAAAATATAACTTATCGCATTTGAATGTAAATTACTATTAGAGATGCATGCAATTTTATAAATAGAAAAAATGATACTGATAAAAAAATCTTATTTATAAAAAATAATTCTGAGTAATAGTATTTACATATAACAACTTTATTTCTTCAATGAAAAATCTTATTCGTTACAGACGCATTTTGTCGCACCTGAAACTTGCGGCCTAAATCAGTCGATACGTCGAAGTGGTGCCTGATTTGATACATAGGTACATTAGGTACCTGTTTGCTGAGTGAAAATCGGCACTTACAGCTTTAGTTGTTAAAGTTCTATTTTTGTCGTTATTAGCGTTAACCGAGTTTTAATCAACAAAGTCTACCTTGTAGGTTATTGTTATAGCTATTTACAATGCAAAGAGCGAACAAAACAACGCAGGTTGGGTACGAGAAATTGCATAAGACGCGTAGCGAATGCTACAATCGTACGAAACCTGCAATATTCTTTCAAGCCGTACATTGTACCTAGTTTTTTGTACTTGCGCCTATAAAAATTAAACAAAATAATGTAATAAAAATTGCACAATATTTGAAGAATGAAATCCGGAGTCTATGAGTTAAGTTGTTCCACATGTGATGCTTGATATATATATATATATATATATATATATATATATATATCAAGCATCA
>JARJEC010164518.1:0-11414 GCA_030264575.1 Tachinus sp. AB-2021 | reverse complement strand
ATATCTTAGCAAATATGAAAAAGGTGGCACAGGTAGAGATAGGATGTTTTAGAGTACATGACATGACTCCTATGATTATTTATTGTATGTTCAAGATACATTTAGTACAGTTAATAAAAAGATTGAGCTATTTTTTAAATTCTTCAACTACTCACTGCTAATGACAATAGATATTCTCAATAGATCTTTCTCTTTTTCGTTCTTTCTCCTCCCCCCCCCCTTCTTTCTCTCTCGCTCTCTCTTTCTTTTACACTATCATGTGGTTGCCGTGCTGTTTGTAGTTTGTTACCATTGACGCTCTTTTATTTACTATAGTTTATCCGTTCAGGTAATACAAGAACTCTATCAGTTCTTTTTTTCACTTAAAAAGCATATTCAGTAATAACAGATGTATTGTTAGAGAACAGTGATTCATGTATCAAACCTATACTCCCTTAATAATAAATAAAAGAAATTAACTGACAATAAAATCATCAAGCACAGTGCAGATATAAAACTTTTTAGCGGCAATTTCAAATATGTATCAACCCTCCTGTAGTATCAACCCACTTCAAGTTCCCCTGCTATTGAATTTTTAGAAATCAGTCTGTTAAATTATGCCTCAAAACTTATACCTAGAGGTTAGATTTATATGTGGCAAAAATGCATTGCTTTTATCTCGTTGAGATTAATTTCAGAGTCAATTTTAACAATCACCTGAATGAAACTAGAAGAATAAACCAAACGTTTTTAATTTTAAATACTTTTCTTATTCTTTACGCATTTTTATTTAGCTCTACCGAGTTTATACAAATATTTTCAACCATAATAAAAGCTTTTTTAGTAAATCTGATTCAAAAATCAGCTAGGCCAGTAGCTAATGAACACCTGATCGCCCGACAAATGTAACATTACAACATTGGATTTTAAGTATTTTGATTATTAAATTTATATAAACATCTTAGGTGGGTTGAATATACAATCATTTGATTGCAAATTGACTAGGCAAGTAGATGAGTTTCAAAAATAATTAATCTGAACAAATAGTTAATTTCATACCGACTATTGCATCATTTAGAGATACGTTTTTAACTTTTTTTTATAATTTGAATGTAAAACCTATGGATAACACAGTGGCTGGCTGGATGTATGAGCTACAAAAATAAATAATATGAATCTGCTGTTGAAGCTTTATTAAAAGAAAAGATTATCGTATGTTAGAATTGCATAAAAATCTCAGATGAATCTAATGTGAATTTAATTTAATAACTACAATAGTAATTAACTATACAATCTTTTGATTATTTAGAACTTTAGTACTTGTATTGTGGCTAGTTTGACAATAGATATCATAAATATTTCTGGAACTAAATTTATTGCTATTGTTCTATTTTCTTAAATAATGCGAATTGTGGATTATTTTAAACAAATATCTTGAATTAAAAGCTGTGAAATATATCTATAAATCTAATAATTTTCTATCGATCAACCTAACGAAAACTGTGATTCTATTAAAAAGCTTCTTACAACTTATATATAAATAAAATTTTAAGATTTGCATAATCTGTGAATTTTAGTTTTGATTTCTTTTTGCTGAAATATTTCTAAATTAAATTTTATTTTTGTATTATTAATGTGTATACTCTGTGGAAAATTTTTTCTATTTCTCTTTTGGAAAACAATTTAGTTAATTGTTTTCTACCGTGCAATAGAAACAAGTTTTTTCTTAATAACTTGCTTTTTTAAAATTGTAAATTCTTCTCAGTCGTTTCTAAATTTACTAACAGCATATAAATTGACATAGATTGTCTCATTAGCTGAAATTAAAAAAAAACATTTGTGATTTTTAAAGTTATTATTATTATAACAGATTCAATAACAAAATTTCAAATACTCACAAAGCCATAAGCTACCAAGTTTAGTACTGACATTTTACCAATTGTTATACATTCCGCTTTATTAGACCGAAGTATAATCAAAGCCAAAGCTCTTCTTAATTGAGGTTGTGTACGAATTGTCCAATTTACATCGTACGCTTCATCAGCTATAGTTAAAGTCTAAAAATTATTAAAATATAAATTTTGAACTTTTAAAATAATTTATTAATCACTTTCTCCATGAGTAAAGTTCCTCCAAAGCAGTACATGCAAAGTTGACTTGATAAAACAATTATCATTGGAACGTTTCTTGTAAGTGAATCCATTTTAAGAAAAAAGCTAAAAACATTTATTTAAGATACCATGATTATTCAAAACAAATAATTACCCGTCGTAAGTAATGTATAATGTGGCAATCACACTTGATAATGTTGCAAAACTTTGTGCCAAAACTAAACCTCTGTAGAAGTCATCCAAATATTTAATGTAACTAAAATATTTTTTTATATTTTATTTTTTATTATTTATCTTATAAACCCCTGTTAGTTTTATTATTATTAAAAAAGTTTTAAAAATGCTTTACACAAAGCATATTTATTATTACAAATGAAACAATTAATCCAAATATATTGATAAAGTATTCTTAAAAATGTTTACGTTATTAATACATACTCCAAAATATAGTTGTGTTGGCGTACAATGTCAACAATCTTCCTTTGTACTAAGTATTCATTTTCATCCATTTCATTTAATTTTGAAACCTCGCGAAGACCAAAACAGACATTATCTATGGCACAATATGCGTAAATTATTAATATTATAAACAGGCTATCAAATCCAAGAACAGCCGGCACCAAAATAGAAATTGTAATAAACATCTGCAAATGCATTTGCACCTCAAAACAAGGTGAAGTTTGCAAATCGCAAAACATGTATGCTGGAAACATGAGGCTCTTTTTTTCGCTTAAAAGGGGTATTACAAATAATGTAAGCATTGTAGATAGGCATAATCCGAAAAACATTTTAACCACAAAAGTAACTTTATTGTGATGACCATTCAAATAGGTTTCATTAGTTGTACCAAATTTATTCATTTCCCAAAATTTGTCCAACTGATTGAGAATTTTTAAAAAAACTTTATTATTTATTATTAAAGTTACTTGTTTTAAGAATGACTGCAACAATTAAAATTAATTTTATAATTTTATTATAATAGTCATGTAATAATTTATTCAATTTTAATGTAATAGTTTTAATTGTGTTATA
Source organism: Tachinus sp. AB-2021 (assembly GCA_030264575.1). NCBI lineage: Eukaryota > Metazoa > Arthropoda > Insecta > Coleoptera > Staphylinidae > Tachinus > Tachinus sp. AB-2021. Next base: position 8,292 of record JARJEC010164518.1, on the reverse strand, counting down.
ATTTAATATTTACCACAAATATTGCAGGAAAACAATCAATTCTTGAAATCGTTTGTATTCCGTTCCAATTTAGTACAATTTCTAAAATGTTTGTCATTAACAATAGAAATGAAGTGATAATTGCATAAACTAGTAATATTTTAGAAAATGTCGTCTGCCGTCGTGGATCCAATCCAATAATTTTAAATAAAAACAAGATAAATTTTAAAGTTTTTCCTTTCTCGACCATTTCGATTGAAATGTTGTTCCCATATTAAGTTAAATTAAAAAATCTATAAATTATCTAGAAATCGACTTCAGTTAATTTACATTTATAGAGGTATTATTAAGCAATTAATGTATTATTACATAACTGCCATTGTTAGTTTAAATCAATTTGCATCAAAGTATATTATTATAAAATTTATTATGTTATAATTGAGAAATATATATATGTAACTCTGCAGAAATAATTCATATTTTTAATAAGTTGATTAAATTGATGTACATAAAATTATAATTAAAGCAAGCATTTTTATACTTTTAACTCGTAAAATAAATTTATAAATGAGTAAAATCAAATACTAAAATATACATCAGAAGTGAATTTTTACATTAATTAATAAATATTTATAAAATTGTTAAAAAAGGTAAAAAAGTATATAAAAGTGTAAGTTAAGAAATGTTTCTGACTGTGTTGTTCCTCGACGCAATACAACCTATATAACACAGTTACATTTTATTTACATTTTGAAACATAAACTATGAACTATTAAACGTTTTATTAAAAGTTATTATTACGTGATTTGTTTTTGTTTAATTTGCATAAAATGTCCGTCAATAAAACATAAAATACTGTATGAAAATATATACATTTACGTGTTTAAATTTGACGCAAAATGTGCGTAAAAAATGTAAATTTTGTGCCGGGTTTTGGGTTTTGATTCTTGCTAGTAATATTTGTATATGAATATAGTAAAAAATACTACTTCTGTGTGGTCGAAGCACACCTGCATTTTATTGTATTTACAACTTTTAAATTGAAGATAGCTTTTTGATTTGATTTGATATTTTAGATTGTTGATTACTTTTTTACATTTTTTTTATATTTCTCAGGCCCATGCATTGTTGAGACCAGAGTTACCAGAGTTACCAGAGTTACCTATATTACCTATTACCTAGATATGTATTACATATTTGAATGGACGATTGGAAAAACGATAAGATTCCCAAAACATGACGAGTTAGTGTGAAATAGTGATAATTAATACTTGTATAATCTATCCGTAGAGACCAAAAAGGAAAACTTTGACTTTAATGCTGTTTGTCAAAGTATACAATTGGACACATTTTTGGAATTGAATTAATCTTGCTGGTGTTGTAACATTTTTCTTTTATTAACAAAAATACTAGGATATATCAAACAAATTTCATTAATTTAAAGCTGTGAAATATATTCATTGACCAAATAACTTGCAATCAATAACAAAAACTTTTAATATACTATATTACTAGACCGTAAACGATTCCATAATAAAACTTTTCACAAACTGTAAATAAATAAAACCACAAGATATGTGTGATTTGTGCATTTTATTTTTGATTTCTTTATGCTGCAATATCTCAAAATTAAATTGTTCTCTACAGAAGTTTTTTTCAATTTCTACTGTGCAATAGAAACATGATTATCAATATCTTTCAAGTTTTTAAAATAACTTATTTTTGATATTTTTAAAATTGTACACTCTTCTCAGTTGTATCCAAACTTATTAACAACATATAAACTGACATAGATTGTCTCATTAACTGAAACAAAAACAGATATTTATATTTTTTTAGAATAACACTTAAAACAAATTTAATATAAATCGCCTATATACTCACAAAGCTATAAGCTACCAAGTTTAGCACTCCCATTTTGCCAATTGTGATATATTCCACTTTATTGGATCTCAGTATAATCAAAGACAACGAACGCTCTTCTTAATTGCGGCTGCGTACGGATTGTCCAATTCACATCGTATGCTTCATTACCTATAGTTAAGGTCTAAAAATGATTAAATATGAATGTAAAATTTTTAAAATAGATCATTATTTACTTTTTCCATACGTATAGTTCCTCCAAGGCAGTACATGCAAAGTTGACTTAATAAAACCATTAAAGTAAACACGTTTCTTGTCAGTGAAACAATTTTGAGCGGAAAGCTGAAAATATATTTTTAGATTACATAAGTAATTACCTCAAAACAAGGTGTAGTTTGTAAATCGCAAAACATGTATCCTTTAAATACGAGGGATTTATCCTTTATTAAAAAAGCTATTCCAAATAACAGAACAGTTGCAAATATGCATAAACCGGAAAATAATTTGACTACCAAATTAACTTTATTGTGATGATCCTGCATATGGGTTTCATTAGTTATACCAAATTTATCCATTTCCCAAAATTTGTCTAGTTGATTGAAAATTTTTAATAAAATTTTATTATTTACTATGAAAGTAACTTGTTTTAGAAATGTCTGGAAACATTAAAATTAATTTTAAATATTTATTATAATTTCATTTAACTAACAGTAATTATGTATATATTTCATTTTAATGCAACAAAAATTGGTTAATTTTTAAATTATTATTTACGACAAATATTGGAGGGAAAAAAATCAATTCTTGATATTGTTTGTATTCCATTATAATTTAGTAAAATTTCTAAAATGTTTGTCATTGACAATAGAAATAAAAGGATAATTGCATAAACTTGCACTATTTTAGTAAATGTCGTCTGCCATCCTGGATCCAATCCAACAAATCTTAATAAATACAAAAGATATCTTAAGGTTTTTCCCTTCTCGACCATTTTTATTGGAACGTTTTCCCAGTATTTTAAATACCAGTAAAATTAATGGGATTTTGAATTATAAAAGAAACGATTTTCAGTTAATTGGCTTTTAAACAGGTATTATTAAGTAATTCATGTATTATTCTATAACCAGTACGGTTAGCTTAATTCAATTTGCGTTAAAGTATGTCATTATAACATTTATTTATTATGCTATAATTGTAAATTGATGTACTTGTTCATAATTTTTTAAAGTTAATATTAATTATAATTAATGCAAGGATTTGTGGATTCTTTAAAATTGTAAAAATAAATTTAAAAATCAGAATTTAAAAAATACCAAAACAAATATAATAAAAAACAAGTGATATACTTTTACATATTATTATACATTTTTTAATTATTTAATTTAACATTACAAATATTTTCCAATTCATAATAAATATTATTAAACATAAAAGGAATTGTAAAATTATAAAATTTGAAAAACCATGAAACTAGGCTTCCAAAATATTTGTATTGTTATTAAAAATACTGTTGCAAATGTTATTTTAGGCAGTTTATTTCATTTATTTCATTTAAAATCTATTAATGTCTAACAATCTACAATTTATCACGGTTATGCATACTTTATACATGCTATTCTAGTGGGGTGTTAGTGAAATCATAAAAAATATTTTTTTCCATGTTGGCGAGCAAATGCTATGATTTTTCAACTCAAAGTAATGACTAAAGTAGTTGTTTTAATCACAAGTGGTTAAAAAATCTAATAACAACATAAATCCAATTATGGCGACAAAAACTGACGTTGATAAATTTATTGTTAGTTTAGTGTGATTTTTAATGTTTTTAATTCAATCCTAGAATAATCTGTTATGCTATGTATAAAAGTAAATTCATTTCAATCATTATTTTTACACATTTGTAAAATTTTACTTTAAATTATAATAAAATCTATTTTGAAGTTATTGTTATGTTGATTAATTTTAAATTGTTACGTTGAAAGGTACATAACCTGCAATAGCGCAGCATAATGTATCCAATACCAGCATAAAATCGTGACATTTACAAAACAATAAGTGATTGAACTTTATATGTATTGTTAGTTAAAATCTCTAGAAGATGCATAAATTGCAATGCTTGATTTGGTGTCTCAAAAATCTAAATATTGTTTGTTTATTTTCTTATGATTAATTAACGTACGGTTTATAAAAACAACTAATACAAATTGAGACTAATAGAAATATATTGTATTTTGATTATAGTTTTATTGAAATTACTAAAACGGAATAAATCAGGTTGGGTACACATGAGTAAAGTGGTTTGATCACTCGTCTAATTGGGACACTCACCGTTTTGCGTCTCGTGTGCCCAACTGTTAGGCTCGTGATTAAATGATACTCTTTACTCACTTGTACTAAAAATAGCTATTTTTCGAAATTGTAAATAAATAATATGTTAATACAACAAGCAGATTTTTCTATTTGTGTTATTCAGTTTATATTTCCAAGTGCTACAAATACGTCAAAATGAAATTTAAGGTTTCATTAATTTTTATGTTACTAATAAGTGCGCAAAAATATATTGTGAATGTCTCATTTAAGAGATAAATGCGATAATAGAATGGTTTTCTATTGTGTAATTCAATCATTATCAACAGTATTTTTGCCAAAGTTATTTTAGTTATTTATTAAAATTGTAAACTTTTCTCAGTGGCATCCAAATTTACTAGCATCATGTAAATTGACATAGATAGTCTCATTAACTAAAACAAAAAAATTCATTTATATTTTCAATAATACTTATAACAAAATGCGTTTAATGTTTAAATACTCACATAACCAAAAGCAACTAAATTTAGTATTGCTATTTTACCAATTGTTATACATTCCGCTTTATTAGACCTTAGAATAATCAAAGCCAATGCTCTTCTTAGCTGTGGCTGTGTTCGAATTGTCCAATCTACATCGTACGCTTCATCAGCTATAGTTAAAGTCTAAAATTATTAAATTTTAATTTTAACGTTTATACTTTAAAATAAATCATTTATTACTTTTTCCATAAGTAAAGTTCCTCCAAAGCAATACACGCAAAGTTGAATTGATAGAACAATTATCATTGGCCCGTTTCTAGCAAGTGAATCCATTTTAGGGGGAAAGCTAAAAATATTTATTTAAAAAGCCATAAGTAAAACGTTTAAAAATAATTACCCATCGTAAGTAATCATGTACAAAGTAGCAATCAGACTTGACAAACTTGCAAAAAATTGTGCCACAAGTAGACCATTGTAGAAATCATCCAAATATTTGACGTATCTACAATTTGTTTTTGTATTGTATATTTTTATTAATATTGAAACACAAACGAATTTATCGTTTAACTTGTGTATAGACGTCATTTTAATAACAAAATTGTGTAATCTTAAAGAATGTTTATATTATTATTACTTACTCCAAAATATAATTATGTTGGTTTACAATGTCCACAAACTTTCGTTTTACTAAATATTCATTTCCGCTTATTTTATTTAAATTTGATACTTCGCGAAGACCTAAATTGAGGTTATCTATGGCAACATATCCATAAATTGCAAATATTATAAACAGAGCATCGAAACCAAAAACAACCGGTATAAAATTAAAAATGACAATATACATCTGCAAATATATTTGCACCTCAAAACAAAGTGTAGTTTGCAAATTGCAAAACTTGTATCCTGGAAATACAAGGCTATTCTCTACTGTTACAAATGGTGTTGCAAATAATATAATAACTGTAAACATATAGAAACCGATAGATATTTTAACTACCAGATTAACTTTATTGAGGTGACCTTTCAAATAGGTTTCATTAGCTGAACCAAATTTATCCATTTCCCAAAATTTGTCCAACTGATTGAGAATTTTTAATAAAACTTTGTTTTTGATTAATAATGTTATTTGTTTTAAGAATGACTGCAACAATTAAAACCAATTTTTAATTGATATGTATATAGTATGTAATCAGTTAGTTATTATGTAAATAAATATTTACCACAATTATTGCTGGAAAGAAATCAATTCTTGAAATTGTTTGAATTCCATTCCAATTTAGCAAAATTTCTAAAATGTTTGTCATTAACAATAGAAATGGAGGGATAATCGCATAAAATTGTAATATTTTAGTAAATTTCGTCTGCCATTGTGGGTCCAATCCAACAAATCTCAATGAAAACAGGAGGTATTTTAAGGTTTTTCCCTTCTCGAACAATTTTATTAGAATGTTTTTCTCATATGTTAATAGAAGATTAAATTAATCAGTTTGAGAATTATGAAAGAATCGACTTTCAGTTCATTTCTTTTAAATCATGTATCATTAAGTAATTATTTTACTATTCTGTAATTACCAATGTTAGTTAAATCATTTTGTGTAAAAGTATGTTATTATAAAATGTATTTCTTATGTTATAATTGGGGTGCATTGCAACGCTACAGAAATTATTCATATTTTTTAAAGTTGATATTAAATATTAAAATAATTTTATAAATCAGTATTCACAAATACTACTACTGAAAGAACATAATAAGAGCGCCGAGACATAGAAAACATTTCATTTAAGTTTCATTTTCAATAAACACATTTACAATTAACAAATATATTTTTGGTATAACATCAGTCTATAGACCTCCTAGTAACCTGGAAATGTTTCTAACCGAATTACTCAAACTCAAACTTTGGTATATAAAAATATTTATAATTAGTTGATAATGATATAAATATATCAAAATCGATTATAAAACACACATTATAATTATAAATAAAAATAATTATATATAATTATATGATATAATGATATAAATATATCGAAATCAATTATAAAAAAAAATATTAAAAAAACAAAGTAAAAATAAAATGTTTAATTTATAATATGAATACTTAACAAAATGCAAACAATTTACAAGTTAACCTTGAACAGACAAAATTTACATCGTTAGTTTTAAAATCTTCTATCACAGACCACGACCGTATTCTGTTTCATGAAAACTCACAAGAAGAAACACATAATTAACTTTATAAAAACAAATGATCTAAGCCTGCTCAATTCAATCTCTAACGGAAAATGGGATAACGTTTTTAACATAAATGACAACATCCTCTGATATCAAAACTTTATCAACACCTATAAAATGCACATAAACAATGCAACAACATCGCATTTAATAACAAAAAATGTAATAAATTGAAACCTTGAATTACTACAGACTTGATTAATTCAATCAAAATTAGAGATAAAAAGAAACAATCTCTGCTACAAAATAAAGAGGATCACATTTTAAAAATAAATTATAAAAAATATAGAAATAAGCTAACAAATCTTATAAAATCGTTACGAGACAACTACTTTCGTAATCAAATTAGTATCAATAAAGACAATCCAAAAAAGGTATGGCAATATGGCGAGAAAGAAACAGACCAAACAAAAAATTACAAAAATCAAAACCTAAAAGAGTTACCTAATCACAAATAAAAATAAAACGGCAGACAATTTTAATAAATTCTTTGTAAATATAGGCAAGAACATGGCAAATAAAATCGGGTCAGCAAATAATCACATCTGGATGCATGTAAATACTCAGAAAATACATATTTTTATTTAAAACCGATAAATGACAACAGTTTAAAAAACACCTTTGTAACAGAAATCGATACGATAACTGTTCCAATAATTAAAGTAGCTCACAAATTTATATTAAAGCCATTAAATCACGTGTTCAACATAATATTCTCAACAGCAGCAATCCCTAATCAAGTAAAAGCAGCCATAATCAGAGTTGGCAAAAATCATTTCTTTAATTTTGAACAAAAATCTGATTTTTATTGTTTCTTTTTCTTCTGTTGCCTCACACACATGTGCGTTGGCAAATTATCATTCATTGTATGATTGTTAAAGTTTTGTTTATTGCTGCTTGACATATGTCGCCAAACTTTCTTATTCCGGTCCAGTTCCTGATGTTCCTGAGCTATGATAGCTGTTTACGTCCGATGCCCCTTCTACCTTCTATCTTTCCTTTGAGTATAAGCTGGGGAATTCGGTATTTTTGCCCCCTTAGTATGTGACCCAGGTAACTATCTTGCGCTGTTTTATGGTGTTGAATAGTAGTCTGTCCACTCCTGCCCTTCTCAGCAATTGCTCATTGGTAATGTAGTCTACCCATGGGATACGGAGCATTCTTCTTAATGTCCACATCTCGCACGCCTCGATCTTGTTAATGGCTGCTGCTTTTATCGTCCAGATTTCTGTTCCATATAGTAGAACTGGCCAAACATAGCATTTGACAATTCTGTGGCGATTTTCTAATTTAGGTTTTTTACCGATTTTCAAGGTCCTTGTTTTTTTAACGCCTTGTTCTACCCTACTCTTGATCTCTTGTAGTGGGTCGCATCTGTCGTTTACTAGTGTGCCTAGGTATTTTGTGCTCATAGTTCTTTCTATCCTT
>JARJEC010164514.1:0-13548 GCA_030264575.1 Tachinus sp. AB-2021 | reverse complement strand
CTGTAACCCCTTTGTTAATTTATTAAATGAACAATCAGAATTAAATCAAGTTAGTTCCACACTCTTCAGTTTTATATAGTGTATTATATTTTTAAATTATTTGCTTTATTTACTGTGTTTAAAATTTAATTTTTATTGTTATTTCATTTTATTTTTATTTTTAATCCTTAAAACTGATCCACTTGAACTTGTCTGCTGTATACTTGTGACTACTTAATCAGCCCAAATTTTTAATTCTTTTGTATTTACCTGTTCATAATCACTCACTAAACTGTTTTTAATTTTATATTTCTATCAATAAATGTATTTTTCTGTAACTGTTAGCCACTTGATGACTTTCATAAGTCGAAACTCCATTCGCTTATATTTTTATTTTTAATAAATAAAATTTTTGTGGATAAAAATATTGTAATTTTTGTTTTATTTATTTCAAATAAAGCTACGTTTAAAGCATTTAATAAGATAAACAAATATTAGCTATTTTAATATCATAGAAAATATCTCGGATTATATTTAACTTGTGTTAATTTAAAATAGTTTTTATTAAATTTTATAATATCGGTGGTACAAAACCTTCAAACTGGAAACATCACTATTTTATAAAAAATAGTGTTGTATCTTATATTTCATTCTAGTAAAAGTTTGTAAATTATTATTGTTAAATGGCTTAAAATCTTTGACCAGAATAAAATACGAACAAAGTACACTTCCTACTTAATAAATATCTAATGTTTTTACTTTAAGGGTTAAGTCACGCAACCGTTTACAGTAACAAAATATTGTTATTGGTATTCATTTAAAATCAAAAACATGTTTTAAATGACTCACAAGTCGTCGTTCTTATAATAAAAACAATTATTTTAAATTAACATTGATAGTACTCAATATTCTACCTTGATTCAAATATCTCCGCTTGTATCTTGTATGTTGTTAACATTGCAATATTGTCTTTAAACCGACATTATTAGGTAACACAAACATTAAACACCAACTAATTTTAAGTATAAATTGACTGAACATTCCGAATCAATACCATATACATAAAACTATTTACTAGTTTTGTCAATTCAAACGTAGTAATCACAAATTTATAGATTGCTATTAATTTAGAGAGAAGGCCGAACATTTTCGCTTTATAAAATGCCCAAGCCGATAATTTATTAGATTATTAATAAATAATATAAATTGAATAATCTTTAAGCGAGAGTATACACCGCTTGATTAATAATATTTTTATTACGAATAATATATTTTTAAATTATTGAAACCATATAAAAATTTTAGGTTAATGATTTTATGAAATTTTTATATGGTTTAAATAATTTAAAAATCCATTATTTGTAATAAAAATATAATTAATCAAGCGGTGTATACTCTCTATGTGATTATTTCATTACATAGATTATAATTATATCATATATAAAATCTCACACGTTTGAAATACGATATTGTTGAAGCTATGTGTGTCCAAGTGTAGTATAAACTCAAACATTTTTGTGTTTTTAAATTTCATATGATTATATAAATTATAAGCAAAGTCATAAGATAATCACATTGTGTAAGCACAGCTTTGCTGCGACACAATTTTTTTTTTAAATATTCACACCAAACAAAATACAAAAACGAATTTAATTAAAAGTTAGTTAATTAATTCTTTTTTCCTATTAATTTGTATACAGATACTGCAATGCCAATTGTAATTATTGATCAAACGTAAACATACGTTAACGTCATTTCTCTTTTGTGAAGCCTGTTACATTTTAATTACCTGCATCGGAACAGCGATAATTGGACTTTTCACAGTTTGATAAATGTATTTAATTTACCTCTTATAAATATTTAACAAGAATTAAAAAATAATTAAATACAATTATTCCACTTTTCATAAGAGATCATCAGTAATTGTGATAAAAAGTGAAACAATTGTATGCATTTGATTGTAGCCGCATCTAGAAACTGAATTTGAATAATTGATTAGGAACTTTTTTACCCACTCGGTTTAAGTTTTGTTGCCAGCGTGATTGCTTGCAGGGTGTATTTAGTGGATTTTTTAGTTTAGTGGATTTTTGGTACTTATATTTTTCATGTTAAATTTTTTTTACTATTTAAAAAAAATAGTGTGTAAAGCTGATAACATGCACAAAGACAATACAAACAAGAGTTGTAATTACCTAGAAGATGACAAATTAAACCTTATTTTAAACTGAGTTCAAAACCGCATTCATTTCTAGCGATTTATAAAATCACTACTTTGCAGTTTTCAGCTTTGATTAAATAGAAATTTGTTTTTGTTAAATACAACTAAATTAGGAAGAAAAAATTGTTAATATATTTAGAGCTTGGTAATGTAAAACAACTTGGTGTTGACTAAAAGCTTTACAATATTACAAGACTGCGAGATAAATGTGACGTATTGGATTATGCCAATCCTATATGTGCACATGATAAAAGTAACTGTGAATATTAGAATGTACTTATTATTATGTGTGCTATTATACTTATTAACAACCTCTGAACATTCCTTTAAAATCAAAAGCTTAAATTTACAACCAGTGCATACTTCTATCTACAACATATGCTGCAGATACGTGGGTCTTAACACAAAATATAATTAACAAAATGAAAGTACATCAAAGGGCAGTAGAAAGAAGAATACTTGGAATCTCATTAAAGCAGTGTCTTAGAGGAAAGACCAACGTGGACGATATTGCTAAGAAAATCAGCTCACAAAAATGGAGCTGGCCTGGCCACGCCATCGGGGCTAAAGACAGGTGGTGTGAAAAAGTGATCCGATGGAGGCCGTGGGGAGAAAGGCGAAGCATTGGAAGACCACAGCAGAGATGGGGTGATGACATAAAAAAGACAGGAGGGTTAAATTGGTACAACAAAGCACAGAGCAGAGAAGTGTGGAAGGATATGAGCGAGGCATATACCCAAAGATGGGTAGAAAACGGCTGATGATGATGATGAACAACCCTTTCACAACTTAACAATAAATGCTTTTTTTAACAACTCAAAACTGGATTTATATAGTTTTGTCTAATTGCTACACACATAGAAGATAAGTGTATTAAAGGATATGAAATCTAGATTGTAAAACTTATTATTTAACAGTGTTTTACTTATGCTTTTTTAAATTACACAGCCTATGCTAAAATGAACTGTTATTGAAATATGCAAAATAATATTAAAATAGAATTGTTGATTTAGAAATGGTCTACGTAGGTCGATTATCTAAAAGCTTTGTAAGTGCTTTTTATCTTTACATGTTGTTAGACTTGTTTAACAAATAACGTGGCCTTTATTAGAGTGTCTGCCCCTAATGAAAACCACGGTTATAGTTATTTCTTTATCAAGGCCAAAGAGTTCTACTTTACTGGATAAGTCAGAGAATTGCGAGAAAAATGAGCGTTGGCAAGCGAGGCAAGCATCAGGCGAGTATTTCGTGGTAACGACATTTTTTAGGCGGCTGCAGTTTAAGATTTAATATGTTTATGTATTATATAGCTACAGTGATAGTAAAAATTTTGTAATATCAAACACTTCTCGGCCGCTATATGCGGTCAGAAACTGTCACTTTTAGTTACAATAATTGCAAATGCCAACTCTCTGGATTCAAGTGCGGCCAGAAAGATTGACATTCAGATATAGTCGCTTAAAAAAGTGTTTAGCACACAGTAGAATATTTCTAGATTCGGACAGTTTAAAAGCTTCTTTTTCAATCATGTGACAAATAGTTATTTGTTGATCAAGGCCTAAAACTGCTACATTGCTGGACAAGTCTGAGAGTTGCGAGGAGAGTGAGCGAGGTAAACATCAAGCGAGGACAGCTATGAGTACGTTGGCCGTGTTGAACAGAACAATTTTTAGGTGGCTGCAGTTTAACATTTAATTGATTTCTATGTTATTACAGTTACAGTGCCAATTTCGTAATGTCAAACACTTTTATATGCGACCAGAAAATGTTTTGCAGTAGGGAACTATCAGTTTATACAATATATAACACTAATATCAAACGCTAACTTTCTGGATCCAAATGTGGCCAGAATCTTTGATTTTCAGATATAGCCGCCTAAAATGGTTATTTGTATCAAGGTCGGAAAGTGCTATTTTGATGCGCGAGTCTGAAAGATGCGAGCATCGGGCAAAGATAGCAAACGGTTTTTCGGAAATAGTAAACACAACTTAATTTTAAATGGGTGCAATTTTACACTTAATTGATTTATATGTTATGTAACCACGGAGACAGTGAAAATTTTGTAACGTAGTAGCTACTTTACAACGTTAGATGTGTCCGAGATGTGTTTTGCAGTACAGATGTGTAACTTTTAATTAAAGTAATAATTACAAACTATGTCTTTCTAGATGCAAATGCTGCCATAAATATTGACTGTCAGATATAGCCGTCTAAAAAGTACTATAACAATAATGTGAAGCGCATACATTCAGCGTATCCAGCGTACTTCAACCAGAATCTATTTCTTTGTCATGATACACAATATAGTTGAGTTATTAAGAAAAAGTTATCAACTTTTATGTCTAAAAAATCTTATGTCGATAAATATTTGCATTGCTCTTTAATTATTAGCTACCAGTAATTAAACAATTATTGTGTGATTCAGTTATATAGCTAATTGAAAATATGATTCAATTTGGTTTCTAGTCTTAACTGTTAATAGTTTCTATAATTTAGTTTGAAGTAACAAAAATTGATTCTAATAATCTCCACTAATAATCTTGGATGTTAGTGCTTTTGCTGAAATCTTTTATAATGTTCGGTTTCATATCGAAGAATGAATTTGGATTATGTTAAAATACATCATTTTAATGTGTTTTACTTTCTCTTCTAGGTAACCCACAATCTACAAGTATCCGATGGCGATAATGGCCTAATGTTATTAAGGGACCAAATAGTAATACAAATAGGTGAAGAATTAGACGGTATGGTGATGATCCGTTCCGGAGACAACCGTCAAGGTGTTTGTCCCGTGAAGTTCTTACAGGAAGTGTGACACCACTCAGAAGCGGCCTGTCAAGTGAACCACGTATGTCCCTGCTCCACTAAACCAATTCCGAAGCCGGTCCTTAATAAAATTTACTACCCGAATCCCACCCCACCTAGCAATAATAACCTCAAAAAAGCCGACATAAAAAAGAATTCTAATGCAAACTTCCTACAATATTATTACAACAACATCAATGGCAATTTATATAAAAACAACGCGTACTTGGCAAAACAAAACAACCTAAATAACATTAACAACATATTTGTCAACCATTTGAAAAACGATTCTAAAAAATTCAATTTAAAGGCCCCTTTTTCATCTTCAAAACGTCCATTATCAATCCGCCTGACTACTCCCAAACATGTTGCAAATATCTTCAGCAGAACCTTCCGCTCAGACTCCCAAAAGAGACCACTTTTACTAAACACTTCCAACAACAATCTTCACGAAGATATTCCCAACTTCCAAATAATCCCCGGCAAAGATGGATTACGCATATCTTCAATATACACCATTAGCGAGAACGTGGAAAAGTTCACACTGAAAAACACTTTCTACAGGAACAAGAATTTGTACATTTCCTCGAATAGCAGACCTCTATTTGTACGTAAATAATTAACCATTTATACCTTATAAAAAATATTTGAAAAAATTTACCAAAAAAATTGATTCATATAGCTTGAAATTAAACCTATTTTTGTAAATGTTAGCGTTTATAACCTATAAATACTGTATATGTGATGCAACAACAAATATTAATATGATTGATAAGCACGTCCCGTTAATTAAAAAAATATTATATTATACATAATTAAGCACTAAATTTTTGCTTTAATTTTTTTATTAATATTATAGATATTATATTAGGTAAATATAGTAATAAAGGGTGGAGTAAGGGTATATTATTAAATGAAAATGATACCACTTAAAATGAACAAATTGCAGATCACGTTAGAATTTATTGTTTGGAAATTAGAGTTTCAATACTAAAGAGATAAAGAAATAGATTTAATTAGTGTGATTGGTTGCTTTATTTTATTTATTAAAGCAACAGATTGTCGATTTAAACGTTGCATGTGATAAATTATTAAATTATTTAGAAACAATTTCTTCTGATCTTGAAAGTAATTTATAATTGAATATTATACTATTGCCTTCATGACACTATGCAAATTTCTATATCAAATCTTGTACAGTTTATTGTTATACGGCATTCTATGGGCTAAATTTAAAATAGCAGCCAATAAAATACCGTTATTCAATAAACTACACAAGATTTGATATAAGAAATTGCATAGTGTTATACATTCATAACATTAAAATACTACATACTGTGGAAATTGTCTTAACGAAAAGCTGCTTTCAAGATCGGAAATAATTCTAGAGCATAAAAAAGTGTATTGTCTTTTATTTGGACATACGTGTTTGAAATTGACAACATTTTTATTTTGTAGGAATTTCTCATTTATGTTAATCTCAAGATGTTTGAAACATTTAAAGCGAAGCGATAGTTTGAATATCTATCCACTGTATTGTTGCTTAAAGTAGTTCAATATTTTGCAATTTTACCTGATTTTTTTGAACGGTCAAAAAAAGAGAAAATTTATTTCAAACTGTACAAAAGATAATAAAAGACCTTTCGTCTACCATAAAATGGTTTCATTTGCAAAATTAAAGTCAGTCTTAAATTTAACAATGTTTCAAACTGCATAAAGTGTTTGTTTTTAATTTATGCTTTATGCGTAAATACTATATTTTAGTAGACAATTATTCAAAAATATGAAAGAGTATCACTGAAGAGAGTAGAGCAAAATGCGATAAGTATCGATGTAATTTACTAAACATAATTATGATTGCATACGATGATGGTGTAAAACCATGGTGTTGCCATTTTTTTCAAAATTTGTTATAACACCATCTTGTTGCTTCAACATAAAAAATAATTCAAAAATATTTGGAAAATATTCAATTTTTTACCTACGAATATATTAGATTGATGTCGAAAAATAAAACTAACGCTGCTCCAAAAATGTGAATAATATTTTACTTAAATAATCCGGATCTGACAATATATTATTTTTAGACTAAGGACAAAATATATGATACAATAAATCTAGCATCAAATATTTGTGCGGTTTTGCAGATAAATATAAAAATTAGTACAACCCAATTATACACTATTCTTCAACAAAGTAATCACTATCGCACTCAAGCATCTTGGGGAAACGGGACATCGTTTTTTGTACTGAATCTATAACATCTACTGGAGTTTTGAACTGCCTATGCTTCATACAATTGTCAAGACACTGGGACAGGTGGTCATCATTTGGCAAAACATCAGGAAAATAAATGTTAATGTTTCCCAGCCAAATTAAAAAATCTTTCAACGAGTCACTCTTGCGGTATGAGAATTAGCTTTGTCCTTTAGGAATAACACTTTCTGTTGATCTAAGAAGACTGTTTCTGGATGTGGTGCTTCTACTAAATTAAACTGATTACAATAGACCACTGCAGTAATGGTTTTACCCGTTTCTAAGAACTCATATGCGACCATTCCGATTGCTGTTTGCCAAACTCACAATTAAATCTTGTTGGGTGCAAGGAATTCTTTAGAATATGTGATATTTCATCAGTGTGTGACAACCAATTATAAGATTGCTTAGAATTGGAGTACAGTATCCACTTTTTGTCGCAAATTAATAACCGATCAAAAAGGGTTCATTCTGATAACATTAGAAGTTTGCCAAACAAAGCGTAATGCGCCTTAATTTGTTATCATTCTGACATTCATTTGTTGATTTTCCACTTCTCCCTTAGCTGATCAAGGTGCTACCAAATGGTTTTGTTACTCACTTCCAACAATTCTGCAAGCAAATTTCAGTACAACGTGCTTAGTTGTACTGGAATTTGCCTCTTAAATATCCTCGTTAATAATGATCTTTGGTGTTCCAATGCGTGTTTTCCACTAGAGATTGGTATAGTTTGATCTCAAAATTATTTTAGTATCTATTGGAAAAAATTATTTTTGTGGTCAAAAATATTGTTTTAATAAGAATATGTTATAACTCTACTCTATCGGTTGTTTTTTTTTTCTCAGAAAATCTTTCAAATGTCACAAAATGAGCTAACCCAATTAAAAACGGCTTTGTTAACTGAAGGAGGATACCGTCACACATGTCAATAATATGTCAAAAGATGTCCTCATCAAAATAAAAACTGAAGTGCTTCAGGAGTTTTTTGTTTTGCCTCCATTTTCTGAGATAGTCAAGGGTGGATACTTTGAAAAAAACACACTGAATTATACACTGCATGTAAATTGTCTTCTGGTCAATGACATACACCACATGTCACAAGCACTCACATGCGACCATTCCGATTGCTATCTACCAAACACACAATAAAATCTTGTTGGGTGCAAGACATTCTTTAGAATATGTGATATTTCATCAGTTTGTGACAACCAGTTATAAGATTGCTTTGAATTAGAGTACAGTATCCACTTTTTGTTGCAAATTAATAACCGATTAAAAAGGGTTCATTTTGATAACATTAGAAGTTTGCCAAACAAAGGCTAATGCGCTTTAATTTGTTATCATTCTGGCATTAATTTGTTAATTTTCCACTTCTTCCTTAACTGATGAAGGTGCAACCAAATGGTTTTGTCACTCACATCCAACAATGTTGCAAGCAAATTCCAGCACAACGTGCTTAGTTGTAAGAGTTTGCCTCTTTAAGATCTTCGTTAATAATGATCTTTGGTGTACCAATGCGTGTTTTATCGATCAAGCTGAAATATCCCAATAAGAATTTCTGCTGTCCGATTACTTACAGCATTTTTTCCAAATAGGTGATATTTGATTGATTTTTGCATCGCCTTGGCAGCTTTAGTGTTAAGTTTGTAGATAGAGTAAACGACTTTTAATTAACGTTTTTTGCATTTTAATTTACAGTACAATTAAAAATTTGTTGCAAAATTTATATACATCAAATATACTATCAATCAATAAGTATTATGGAATCTATTTTTACTTATCTGATACTAACAGAAAATGGGATTTACCAACAGTTTCTTATATTTAGGGTATTTTTGTGAAAAATAACTTTTAAATTAAAAAAATTGTACTTACTCTATATTTACAACATTAATGACTCTTGAGAAGTTCATATGGAATAGTTTTCTGTTTAAATGATTTTAACTTATTTATTAGAGATTGGTATACTTTGATCTTAAAATTATTTTTGTACCTATTGGAAAAAAATTATTTTGGTGGTCAAAAAATATTGATTTAATAAGAATATATTATAACTCTACTCTACCGGTTGTTTTTTTTCATAAGATTTTCCAAATGTCACAATATGGGCATACCCAATTAAAAAATTTGAAAAAGAGCATGTTTAACGGAAGTAGAATACTGTCACACATGTCAATAATATATCAAAAGATGTCCTCCTCAAAATAAAAACTGAAGTGCTTCAGGAGTTTTTTGAGTTCATTTCCTGAGATAGTCAATGGTGGATACTTTGAAAAAAACAAACTGAATTATACATTGCGTGTAAATTGTCTTCAAGTCAATGACATGTGGTGCATCCAATCTTATGATGAAATAGTTGAAAATATGCTTGGGTTCTTTATGGCAATAATTTTTTTTATTAATATTTGACTTTGTTGGCCCGTCTAACTATTCCATCATATAAAAATAAATATTTCACTTTTTTATGAATCTATTATCACTATCAACAAATATAACATAAATTACACTTGCATATTTGCTTTGACAATCACACAACTCTACGAGTATAAGAAATATTGTTTTATTGTTAATTTGAAGTCTTGTATTCTTTGAGTCATTACTCACTGCATTCACTTTATAAGTTACAATCTAGAATTACAGCTTAATCAAACCGCGATGGTTGATTTAATTGGTCTTTTGAATGTTTCTTTTTTTCAGAAATATATTTTGTAGGCTCTTTACTCCGGCATTTAAAATACGTTCTTGTTATTTGTAATTATCACTGCAACTACTACATACAAAACAAATAATTGTTAATATCTTGTTTATTTTAAGTGGTACATTATATGACGAAACGAATGGCAAAACTAATCTTATAGAATGCATGGTGCATTTAAAAAATATTTTATTTTTAATTGTGATTATTTAAAAAGTGAGATCATATTTGTTTTTAGTACGAGAGAATAGAAAAGATTTATAAAACTTGCGCAGCATATATCAAAAATCTTCTGTAAAAAAATTAATTATATAAAAAAGTAGTTTTTTGACTTACATTTCTGTATTAATTTTTAAAATATTTAAAAGAAATCTGTTATTCAAAAATTAAAGATAATTCAAAATTTAAAGAATTTGAATTTGACATTTCCTTTAAAACAATTCCGTTCTTTTTTTAATTTAGCAATAATTTCAGAAACATAAAATTTCATATTATATTATTTATGTTAATCTCACGTAAATATGCTGAATCATAAATGGTTCTTAATAGTACTTATTATAAAAATGCGTCAAAAAACATTTTTTATATATTTAATAACAATGTCCGTGCAAACAGCTAAACTGTAATAAATGAAAAGTAAGTAAATGTGATACTTTATTAAGTTTATATTTTAAAAAGATGTATTGTATGCTGTGCAAGTTGTGTCGTTATAAGAGATAGACATTTTAACATATTTAGGACTTTACTTTGTGTGGGGTAGCATTTGATTCAACAACTAAATTGTTGGTTTACATTCTTAGGAGTTTTGATCAGTATTAGATAATAATTAAAAGCATTTTTAGAAATTTTAAATACCAAGTAATGGAAGTGATTTTTAGTATTTATAAAATTTAGAAATTATTTTAATTTACTACTTAATAATGATTTATTTTGTCTAGGATTAGTTTCTAGGTAATTTTTGTTTTGTTTGGTAAGTCTTTTTTGTGTAGTATTAATTAAGAGTTGGATATATCAAGCCGATACAAACTGAACTTAGCATAGCATAACCTAACCTGCCTTATTATGATATAACCTAATCTGTCCTTTTTAAGGTGGAGTAAGGTTAATTGTATAGGTTAGATTAACAGATTTACCTAACCTAATCCTGCATAAACAATCTATTTTATTTATATTTTTATAAAAAATAATGTTATTTATTTGTAAACAACTAATTTATTGTTCTATTGTATAATTTTTTGTTTATATTAGAATTATGAAAAATAATTATTTCGATACTTATTCGATAATATTTCAAAGATTTTATAAATTTGAATTAAATCTACAAATTATTATGATCTAAAAGAATTATTAATAAATTAATTTTATTTAAAATAAAAAAATATGAAATCAGAAAATTTCTGAAAAAATTATTTGGTCTATTCTATACATTTTCAATTCTACTTCCTATTTCAGATTTAAAAAAATTAATTAATTTTGTTATAAACTTGGTAATATTGGTTAAATTTTTTTTATTAATTATATAATTACAACAATTCAGCTTGCATCTCAAATTGGAGCTGAATGACAAAATAATAAAAAGTGATTTAATGTAATAATTTTTAAAACAAAGAAATATATATTAATGTTTGCAATTAATTATGTTATGGAATTGACTAAAAATGAAGAAATATAAATAAATATATATATTTAATAAATGTTATATGACTTAGAGTGTAATTAGTATATATGTGTAATTCTACTAAATGTGCAAATGAACACATCGCTCCAAAGACTGTTTCGAAATTGTCATTGTTTTCATTATTTATTTTCAATTTTAATTGGATTACATTGAATAAATATATACCTCCTAAGAAAAACAATTTCGAATTGTTATTGCACACACGACCAAGTAAATTAGTTTGTAAAGTAAATGAGGAAAACATTTTTAGGGAGTAATATTATATTAGGAGAATATTTGAGATTATTGTTATATTTTGTTTCATTATTTTTTTTATTGGGCTTTAATATTTTGTTAGTATTGATGAATTTTTATAAAAAAATGAAATGCACTTTTCAGCACATTTGTTCTATCTTGAATGTGTAATATATCTGTTAATATATTATTGTGTTAACAATCACTAATATATAAATGAATAAAGTAAATGAAAATTTGAATTTTGTTTTATTTTTGCTAACTTTTTCAGATATTAACATAACCATCACGTCATATAACAGTAAGGCGAGTTTTTGCGACATACTATATACTTACTTGTAGTTATACTAGTTATGAGTGGTTACACCAGTTCAGTACCTACCCCCACTCGTTAACACTAACCAAGCCTTACCACGTTGCAAGCTAAGTTGTAGCCTTGTAGTAAATGATAATAGCGTATATCAATGACGTCATAATACTTCCCCTCGATAACCACAAATTGCAAAAACCCAGTCGTAACAGTAACTAAACTACCGCAACAACCATACTCTTCTGGAAATTCTGTCCCTACATTATTACTATGTATTCAACCACTAACTGTACCAATTTTCAGCGCTAATCTTCCAAGCTACCTTCTAATAGGTCAAGTTTTGCTTTGTACTATACCTGAGGACTAATGCTTGCGAAACGCATTACTGTACCTAATAGACACTTTTCGTATGTGAGCAGCTTTTAGACTAATAAAGCAAGTTTGAATTGTAAACATATTGAACATTTCTTTCTATAGACAATTTGTTATTTACTTTTAACACTTTTTTTGACTCATCATTTTTATTTAAAATGTGCTATACATGAGTAGATTATCATTTGTGCATATTGTTATATTTTTTACCACAGAAATTTTTAAAGCGCTTTATAAATACAAAAGAAGATCGTGTCTTTTGCTATCTAAATATATATATATATATATATATATATATATATATATATATATATATATATATAACGTGATCTCCATTTGTTTCGGTCCATCCAGTCTTCTTCCTGAAGTCCTCTTTCCTCCATCGCTTCATCGACCTCATCCCTGATCTTCTAGGTCTTCCTCTTTTGCGCTTTCCTGGCGGGCTCCATTCCATTACTTGTGAAATCCATTTGTTTTGATACGCTAGTCTTATATGGCCATACAAGATTTCTACACCCATTCTTCGTCTTATTTCCTCATTTCTAGTTCTATCCATTCTTGCAACTCCGCAGCTCCTTCTCCAGAACTCCATCTCCGTTGCTTTTATTTTACCTTTACTCTTTTTATTTATTATCCAGTTTTTGGCACCGTATGTCATTATACTTCGTACTGTTGTATTGTATATTTTCGATTTTGTGTTTTTTGTAATATATTTGTCCCAAAACTTTCTTCCTTTTCATATCATCAATTTTTAATTGCACCGGTATTTGTATCGATTCTTTTTCATTTGTTTTGTGCTGTGTTGCAATATTTTCTGCCATTTGGCGTACACTTAAGCGTTTGTGTATTTTCTTGCATATTACATTCTATTTTACAAGAAGGGCACATTTCTACTTCATTATTACATTCTGTGGGGTTTTTATTATATTTGCACATACCGTTTACACTCCCAGTGCTTCAAATTTGCGGAAGCTTTGTCAAAAGTACTGTTGGTTTGGGAT
>JARJEC010164490.1:0-20312 GCA_030264575.1 Tachinus sp. AB-2021 | reverse complement strand
GTTTGTCCAATGTTGGATATAGGCCTCTTCCATTTCCTTCCATGTTTTTCTATTTCTAGCTGTTCTCATCCACTTTTTTCCTGCTATGGTCTTGATGTTATCGATCCATCTCATCTGGGATTACTATACATGTAACAGATTTATTAAAAACTAATCTTATTAAGCCTGTAATTGATATGAGCATTCTGGACTATGGCTATCAGGTTCTGTTAATTGTAATTTGATAATGTTTATATACTGTTGATAAAAATATAGAAATGTAGTAAAACAAAACTGATAAATTAACTGGCGGAACTGGACAACATAGCAGTTATGCGAAACTTCACAAGTCGAAACTTAAGTCGCTAATATATTAATTTTCAATAAACATTTTTGTGGTTAAAACTTAATAAATTGTTTTATTTTATAATGAAGTACCACGTAGTAAAGTAAAAACCATCCTTATGATTTATTATATTAATTTAGACTATTACATATTTTTCTTTATTAAACAAAATTATATGCAATAACTTTACAAAAAGGATGGAATTGTAATTTCTTAAATTATTTTCACAATTGAATTAATGTGTTAAACATAAATTTGGGTGAGATTGTTAATTTTAACAGTGAAAAAATAGTATAAAATACAAGTTCAAGAAAGCATCGATTCGAGAAGGCGTTGATAATTCCGACACGAACTGCGTAGCGTAGAAGGAATAAACAAGTGCGAGGAGAGCTTTATGAACGAGTGTTTTATACTTATATTTAAAATTTAAGAAATTTAGTTATGGTTTGGTACAATGATTTAATATTATGTAAAAAGGCCGTTGAAAATGCAATTTGAATTGTCATTATTCTTTTATGAAAAATGAGTTCTGATAATTTTTCATTTACTTTGTCCGAAATTACAGTAAGTGCGACCAAATTAAAGTTTACTAGGTCTGGTAACAACACAAATTAGAAACAAAAATTTCAATGTATCAATGAAAAAAAAATTTCCACGGCAATCGGTGAAAATAGAAATTTTTTACTGTTATCGACGAAACAAAAAAATATTTTTTTACGGTGAATAAATGCTGTAGTTTGCAAGTTGATGGTAATGCGTAAACTCTTCTTTTTTACGTTTGCAGAAAAATATTGTATTTTGTGCCAGGCGGCTTCACCATAATATAAGTCCGTAGTTAGGTAAGTTAGGTATGCAAAAAAAAATTAAATTACGATAAACCACAACAATATCTTAAAATATAAAATCATAATTCAATGAAATAATTTCACTGTTAAAAATTTAAACTAACAATTTCACAATTATTCTGCTGTTCTTAAACAATGCAATAAAACTTTCTAGAATACTGACAAAAGTCGACAAATATATTGTAAAAATGAAAGAAAATATGATGTTATATCTATAAACCAAACCAAAAATTATGTCTTATTAAAGCATTCTTTAATCGCAATTTTGAATAAAAATCTATTATACTAATAATATAATTATTTTATTTTCACAATTTATCTAACCTAACATTCATTTGTATACGTCTCCCCTATATCACCTGCCAATATTGTTCATTGATGTGAAATTTTAGTTTGAGCAAGTAGATGTCATCAAATTTAGCGTCACGCAAATCTATCTCAATTTCACTAATCGATTTTATACTTTCTTCACATTTTCCCATCAAATGCATTAAAAATTAAACGCTGGCAAAAAACAGCAAGAAGACGTATCGATGAATCGAACTTAGGTAAAGCAACATCAATATAAACAAATCGAATTAACTTATTAATAATATTTATCAGTGTCAGATGCATAACCCCATATCAATGCACGGTGGCGTAGCATATGAGAGACCTTCTAATATACTAGGCGTTGCAGGTACGATGTACTAGTTTTTTTAAATATTTAAAGGAGGGGGAGACTTTTTAATATGGGGGAGGGGGTTTAATGGGAGGTTTATATCATGGGAGATTTGTCTAGGTCGTACTTATCTTAGAAGCATAACTGACAGCTCTTAACGTCTTCTTATAGCTTATTAATATGAGTGTAGAACCACATTTGATTTAGACTGGCCATATCAAGGAGATAAAGTGGCAAACATTGCGTTCTTTAACCGCTATTATTACTTCTACCAAGTACTCCTGTATGTAAAACCAAGTCGACCATAAGAGGAAATAGCATATTGAACTGCTGCCGTGTGGATTCAAACCACAAACCTTTCAAAGTATAACCCAAGCATCTCAAAAATGCCATTAGTAAAATATAACGACTCTTGAAAAACTACACGAGGATCCTTCGCCGTACTTAACTTTTACGATCCATGCAACATCTACTAGATTGCAAACTATAGGTCCATAAATTTTACAAAAACTTACATAAATGTTTAAAAAATACGATTTTTCCATTTTAGTGAGCAAATCTAATCCTTTTTCAACTTAAAGTAGTGACTAAAATAGTGTTTTAATCTCAAATATTAAAAAAAAATGGATTTATGCAGCTGTTTTAATTGTAACAGAAAGAAAAATAAGCGCACAAGAGTGCGCATGCCATATATCTGCTTATGCATAATTTTGGTTTATATCTAGTTTGAAAAAATAAATCGCAGCTGAAAGTCAGTTAATTGGCACGCGCACGGTCCTGTGCTTATTTTAATTTATATTCTTACAACTTAAACAGCTACATAAATCGAGAATTAAAGAAAATTAACACATGTGAGCAAAAAAACTAATACCAATAAAATCCATATGTTAAAAAAACTTTGAATTAAGTATTATTCAACTTTTTTACGTGAGTATGTATGTAAAATTTTAGTATAATTTAAAAATTCATTTTTAAGTGAGGATTGCCTATTGGTTACCTGCTGTATTGATTCAAAATGTCTTTTTTAAAAAGGTAATCCCATACCAGCAATTTGATATAATCGTCTCACTGAGAGGTATGTATGGCTCATCGTTTTTCAAACTAAGAAACGAGTTTCCTAAGCTTAATATATAATATACCAGAATGAAATGACATTTTTAGGAGATGAGTCACACTTACCTCTCGCCGTGAGGATTATGTGGTGTGCTTATAGTAAGTGTCAAAATTGACATCTGTTGTGCATAACGTCACGCTGGGAAATCTCTGGATTTACGTTTTATAATATTTTATTATAAATTAATATCTATATCATTTATTTCGTATATATAATTTTAGGTAAAACTAATATTATTTATATTTGATGTTATTACGTATTATTCTACCTATATCCCATTATTTAATCCTCCTCTAAATTTATTTTCATAAAACCGCATCCAGAATAAATATTTATAAATACAATACTCAATGGTACAAATAAAAAAGTTTATTTATTACTAACTTAGTTGAACTTTAATAGTTAAATACTATATTATATTATATTATATTGTACTTAAATATATATTGCTACTTCTAATAAACAGTAAAAAAACACAAATCTAAATTTTTTATGTTTATTTTAATTTGAATTTTATTCAGTTAAATAACTAAGTAGTAAATCATAAAAACATTTATGATTGTTGTCCCTTTGAGTATATTCTGTAATAAATTTCATCATTATAAAATACTTTACATTTCCGAGTGTAATTGTCGGAGCTGTAAGCAACCGGTGATGCTCGTGACGCAATCTTGAAAAAAAAATAGATAAAGAGGGATAGTTATATTGCTGCGTAAGCATACCATAATTTACTAACACTGCGCTTTTAGCTAGACGACTTTAAATCGTGACATTAACATTGCATTTTAAACAACAGTTCTATAAAATTACTAATTAAAAAAAAATCCAGTTTAGTATACATAAGTAACGTAGTTTGATTACTCTTCTATTTGAGATACTGTTGACTCGTGATTAAATGATGTATTTTAATAATTTGTACTAAACATATATATATATATATATATATATATATATATATATATGTTATACTGTTGACTCGTGATTAAATGATGTATTTTACTAACTTATACTAAAAATAGATCTTCTAAAATTAACGCATCAGATTGTTGCTGATCCGACATGCAAAGTAACTAACATTCATTAATTTAAAAAAAAAATAATAGCCTTGTTTATTAACAAAAAAATTGAGTTAAGTGCCGGTGTATTCATCAAGGATGTATAAAGATCGTGGCTTGTACGACCTTATGCATAGGTAGCCTGCGTATCCACAAAGTTCAAAACTGGAGTTCACTAACTGAAAAGTTCATAGAATTGTAAAATCACAGACTAGAAAATTCACCGACTGGAAAGCTCACCGATTGGAAAATTCACCGACTAGCAAATCACCAACTAGTTAGTTCACCGGCACCTTGTGCTAATAATTTGCGCAGTAGCGCCGCACGCACACACTGACGCAGTCACATGGCCTTTACGCGTGACGGATAATTTCCTAATAAGCCCGAGAAGCAGAGAGATATGTATAAATATTGCTTTGTTTTCAGTGTTATCTAAAGAAACAACAAAATATTATTACGGACGCAACAAGAAATTCTTGTTGCTGTTTGCGGGTTACCTTATGCATATTGGTTCTAATTATTTTAGTTGTGTTTGGTTAAAAATAAATAATCTTAATAAACAGTACCTCTTAACTGTCCGAATAAATTAACAGAATTACTTTTCACAATGAAATGCAAACTTCAAATGATAAATCATAAAGTTTACTAGATTTGTATTTCTGTGAAACAATTTTTCATAATTAATAATATCAATTTTAGTATTTGAATGTTTATTATTTTATTATCTAATTATTTATTAAATTTATTTTTGGGATTTTAATTGTTATTTATTAAATATCTTGTAAATTATGATTAGGGTACAAACTTGTTGTACAATCTTGTTCATTTTATTATTTCTTTTTTTTTATTTGCCATTTGTAATAATTATTTTAGCATTTTTGTGTTATAAACACAATTTTATGCATATATTTTATTGCTTATTAAAAATTTATATTATTGATTATTTTTTTTGCATTATAAGTTAATTTATATTTTACCTTTTTTATTATTTTTCCTTTTTCGTGTTTGCGCTTTTTTACATTTTCTACGTTCAAGTTGCCAATTTTATCTTTGCATACAAGTCTCCTTCAAATATTTTGTTGAGTATGTATATAGGTTATTTATTAATTTTGCAATTTTTTATACATTTTGAAACTATACATACACATGTGTTGTATTGAAGCTATAATGAAATTTCAATAAGTATAGTTGTATAAGTAAGTAACAATCAAATATTAAATAATTATTATAATTATGTTAATATAATAAATAATTTTAATGTTAAGTGCTTATCGTTATCACTGTGTTAATAGACATGCTGTGTGGAAATTCAAAGAAATAACCCTTGTTATTTAATTAGAACAAATCCCAATTATAGTAGGTGTTAAAATGGATTATCTCGTTATAAGGCATTCCAGACCGTCAGCCAATTATTATAGCAAGCAACGAAATCACAATTACATCGCATTTGCTGATACGTTAATTTAAGCACACAAGTGTTCGATGTGAGTGGCGGCGGTGGTGGTGATGAAACGGTGAAGCACATCAGAATCGAAAAGACAATTAGAACGCTGAACACGTAATAACATGTGGGTGGTTTATGAGTGCTTTTGCGGCCGGAAAATATGTAGGAACACACATTTGAATTGACGAGGATCATCAGCTGATGGGGATGCAGCCGCATCATCCGGTCCATTGGTCTTGTATTTCACGGTAACAAGCCTCGGCTAATTGCATTCGCGGCAGGGGAGCTATGGGTTATAAGGGGCAAGGGCAATGGATTCGCGCACATTAAACTTTCATGGGTCCCACCCGGAGGTTCAGCATTAACCTAGTAATTACAAGATGGAGAAAATCGATTTCCCTCCTTCCATATACATACATATAATTAAGTAAAGTGAACTTGATAATTTATTTCAAGTTCCTGATAATTAACTTTAAATTATAAAATGTATTTATGTGGTTATTTAAAAAGAAAACAAAAAAATCATTAAAATTATACTAAACTAAAATGGTATTAAAATTTTATTTATCGATATATTCATTTAATAACGTTAAGCACGGCCAGCACTTAGATGGGTGACCGAATAGCCAGTCCTACCAGTACCATTCGCCATTGGGAAACAGTAGAGTAACAAGCTTAACACACATAAAATACATGAACAAGGCTCAAGGAGCTCGAGGTCGATGGCCAGTTGGTTATAACCAATTTGTTACAAATACTATTACTTAATGCTAATAAATTTACCTTCTATAAAAAGTATACACTTTTTCTCAATTAATAGATTATAAAACTTACTGTAGTCAACCAAATATGCATACATAAATCAAATGCCCATTTTACTTTATTTGTGGATACCGAAACTCGCATTTCCGATACAAACTTTGCCATAAGAGCACCCGTATTAAAGAATCACCAAGTGGTTGTTTTCAGTAAAGTGTATGTTTTCCTTGATCAATAATTAATTTAATTATTGCATTTACCTGTCACAGATTTGTTGATCAAGCATTATTATAATTATTGTTCCACATATTAATTAATTGAACAGAACTAATATTACTAATTTTGAAGTATTAAAGAATTTATTGAGCTTAATATTATAATCTTACAGATAAACCCAACCCCCAAACTTCGTTATGCTACAATAACACATTAATATAAATTTAAACAAAAATTAATTATGACACAAATAAATTATTATAAATAAAAACACACAGATTTATAAAATTTTGTGATATATTTTTTTATGTGAAACATCTAATAGCCTGTTAGAACAAAAGTTACCAACTTCACATTGGTAATCACGCAAGCCTCAACAAAATTAAATTCAAACAGAAAACACAAACTATATTAGTGACAGTGCCAAATAATATCATGAGTGACAGTGACAATATGAAGCACCATAATGCTGAGCTTCCTATAAAAAATGGATATCGATATTTGACATATAACTGGCGTCTCGCAAGGGGTCCAAGTTTTTTTTAGTATTGATCAAATATTTATTATATATATTAAGTCTTTTATAATATAATATATTTTAAAAATTTTGCAAACATTATTTTATTGAACACTTTATAATATTTCTTTATATATTGCAAAATTAGTCTACATTTTAAAATTTATGTTTTTTAGGCAATAAACAATTTTGTAATACATTTTGACATTTTGTAAAAACAATCCCAAACATTTTACACGTTACATATTATAATATTTTGTAAACAAATATATTTTTGTTTTTTTGTAAACGTGCTTCAATGTGATATGTGTATGGAAATTAAGGTTTTGTAATTTGGAAAAAATTTAAAAACTGCGGTTTTTAAATGTTAAATGTAGAAGGGTGTGGATTATTTGGCAGAGAAACGCCAGGTAACATTGTATATGATGTCAAAAGAAAACAAAAATCATGTATTATATGTACTTTCCTTTTTTTAGTGTAATAAAAGTTACGAAGTTTATTGAAACTGATAAGAAATATGGAAAAAAAGCAAATTACTTTTGAAGAATAAATCAAATTTAAATTAATAATACGCTTGGCAACCTAGCAAAATTTCTAGTAAAGTTCCAATTATAACGTAGGCAATAAAATGAATAGAACAAAGGTTAATCTGTTAGTTTGACTTATATGCTAACTTGTTATTTATTTAAAATAATATTTGATGTGTGTATTAAGCTGTGTACATTCTAAGTTTTAGACATTTTGGAATTAAGATTTTCGTATTCTTTTGGCAATATCTACAAAGTTAGTTTTCGTTTGTCAGCTATTGAATTCCTACACCTTATAACATAAAAACATTTTTAATTGAAATATCATGGGCTGATGCAATAAACAGATTTAATTTGCACATTTTGGACTACATCATTTTTAATAAGGTTGTCTATGTCAAGATTTAATGTGTGTGTCTTAAAATAATGCTGATTGATCATTTTGATATACCACGCCCGTTCCGGTCAAGAGTTAATTTCAATTAAATTTTGTTGTTTTTTACGTTAGAATATTTATATATGAATCATTATCACGATTTAGTACAAGTACAGTGGTTATTCAATAATTCTCATTAATTTTTTTGATTTGTAAACATCTATGATTTTGCTCTGCGGTCTGGGTTTATTTGTTCATTGTTATTAAATATGTCTAGTTTTTCAGTAAATTTCATTGATAAGCTCTTCAACAATTTTCATTGATTTCCTATTGATTTTTTATGATTGTTGTCGGTTTTTCTTAGTGTTCAGTAATTTTTTTCCGTTGGTTTTCAATGAATTTCACTAACTTCTTAATAATTATGATTGATTATTGTTGTCTATATTGAATTCGATTAGTTTTTACAGGTTTTTTTTTCTATATGAAATAGTTCGTCAAGCGTCCCTGTACTACAGTCTTGGTGGTCCTATTATACACCGCTGACGTCTTACAACATTAGCAGTTCCGTGTCTACTATGAAATTTAGGACCGTTCGCCAATTGATTATCGTCAGATTTTATGTTGAATGCTTCGTATTCGCAGTTAAATTTTCGTGGACTTCAATGACGTTCTTAAGTTTTTCATTAAATTTAGTTGTTTTACAATAAGTTTCATTGCAGAATAATTTTCATTCATTTTTGTTTGTTTGCAATAATTTTTATAATTTTTTTATTAATATTAGTTACTTGTTCCAATTCACTTTAATTATATTTATCGATTTTTCCTTGATTTTCATGGATTACTGATAGTTTCATAGTTGTTCTCAAAACAACTCAAAACTCAAAAACCTTTACTTTAAATTTACAATTTATTCGAAATGTCCACCACCGGCCGCAATGAAGCCTGGCAACATAATGCCACTGAATTATAAGCTGCATCAAAATTTTGCTCATTTTCACTTTTAAGTACGGCGTTCATAAATGCTGTTATGCTGTATAAACTAATTGTTTTACGTGGCCCCAGAAGTATAAATCCTATCAATTTAGATCTGGCGAGCTAGCGGGTCACTAAACTGGACCGTGCCTACCCATTGTCATTCCATTAAAATGGTTGTCTAGCCAATCTAGAACAACCATTGCAGAATGCGGTGGTGCACTGTAGTGCTTATACCACATCACGTTGTGCAATGCAAGTGGAACATTGGCTAATAAATCGGACAAATAATTATCCAACAATTCCAAGTAAGACGCAGTATTTAAGCGATGCGAAAAAAATCATATTAAATTGGTTGTAGACGACCTGTTAATAGAAAATCGGTGTTAAAAACTATGTCTATACATGCTCATTGTGACTGCTATTGATAAGATGTATGATGATGAAAGTAGTTTGGTAGGACCAGTAGGACCACTAAATGGAAAGAATACAGTTAGCACGTTGCACGTGCTGTTCGAAAAATGCCAATCTTTGTACATAAACTCCTGGTATGTTTAATGACGGTAAAGTTGCAACACTTCTCTTTAAAAACTACTCCAAAAAAGAACTCCAGAAACTTGCAAACGTTTTGCAATTCTTCTACTACTAATACCTATTTTGCTTGCAACCTCCTATCATAAATTTATACGACCAGTATGACAAACACCAATCCCACATTCTTGGAGTCCATGAAATCTATCAAATAAATGTAGTCAAGTTCAAAAATTCATTTCGACGTGGTTATAGGACATATAAGAAATGCCGATTAGGATATCCCAGTAGCTCCATTGGTAGAGCAGTTAACATGTCATAGAAAGCTTGTTGGGTTTGATCCAAACTCGGTGTGAATTTTTGAAACATTTATTTCGAAATGGAGCATTGGCGTAGTAATTATTTAATAATTATAATATAATAAAAATAAATTTCAACTTAGGCTCAAATTAAAAATTTAAATTGTAAATAATTACTATTTTTAATTATGGAAATGTTGAAATATTAGATTAAACTCAAATTTATTTTTGGAAATGTATTATATTAATTACAATATTAACAACATTAATTTTCGGACTGATGTAAATAATCTTAGTTGCATATATTCCTACCTGTTTAACTTTTATACAAAATATTTATATTATAATATCTAGTATGTAGTTGTTTAGTTTATTAGTATTAGACTTTTTAAAAACATTTAGTTAGTGACATTGATATATTTATTTATGTTCTGCAGATTGTTTTTTTCCGAAAATAAATACTATAGTTTTTATAATATTCGGATCTATTTATTAATTTTTCTTTTATTTTTCACATCTTTTATAACTTCGCGACAAAGGACACCATCCTTTAGTTTTAATAGTTGATATAATTTGCAACAAATGAGGCCAACTTTAGATGCATATGACAAAACTTAAAAATGTGTCGAATCACAGTCAAAATTTGTGTTCCCAGTGTTATCAGCAAAATTTTGTATATTAAATATTCATTTGTGACCGATATCAAAATTAGTTGAAACATAATTTTATACAAAATAAAAACCATAAAACCAAATTAAGCTTTAAAACTAAATCAACATTTTTTATTGCTCCATTGCTGTTACACATTGCGTGAATTTGTGTTATTATACTTGTAGTGTTAATTTAATTATTTATCTTAATATATGTACTATCTAATTTTGTATTTTAAATGTACTTGTAACTAATATTATATATTTTTGTGTTGATTAAACAATTTGAAATATATCACGTTTTGTCTTATAATACTAATACTACTACTAATACAAACATAAAATTGTATTCGATATTACATAATAAATAACCTAATTAACACTAGAACGTAATTCAATAATGTAATTATATTATTAATGTATAGTATATGAAAAATTAATAGGAATCCTCGAATTTCACATTATAACATTATCAAAATTAAATAATCTTTATGCATACATGAACTACCTGGTTCCAGTAATAAGATTTTTAACAGTCAATTTTAATATAAAAAAATACAGAGCGAATTATTCTTTGATGTTGCTGAATAAATATCCAGTTCAAATATTATACCGCGGGGAGCTTTAAATTTCCGTTTGTATAAATACTTGAATCGATGCTTTCCCAGTATTTTACAAACAATAATGTAAATTTAATACCACTTCGTTATTTCATTTGGTAGGGGTCCCATAAAAATTTCATTTAGTTTTCCCATAGGAAGACTAATTTTGGTAAAACCCGGAAAATGTTGAGCAAAAAGAAATGCGTTTGTTTCAATGCCAACTTGAAGAGATCGATCGATCCTCTGGTGAGGATGAGGATGAAGGATATATATAACAATTTTTACAACCAAAGATAGTCAATACGTACTTGCAAAAAGGGTTTATGCTTTCTTTTGTGTCCGCATTAATAATAAATAATGTGATGCCTGTTCGCATTTTTTGGCGGTAAATTTAGTAAGTAGTTTTTTACGCCAATAGTGACAATTTTTGAGTATTTATTGTAAGAAATATGTATAAAATATCAAAAAATATTCAAACTATATTTGCCGTTATAAACAGCTTTACTGTCTCATGAATGAACAATTTGGCCTTATTATATAGTTCTAACTCAATTATTCCTTGGCTGAATATGCAGAGGTGTATTAAACTGAATGTGGGTCAAGCAAATTGCAACATGCACCCTGTATAAATACTTGTACTGTACCCACAGCTGACGGTGATGGGCTTTGTATCGACCCGACCAAGGTCAGTAGGTCGCGTTTTCGCGTGTTCCACAAGACGACCCCGTCTATTTTTGAGGCCCCAGTATTAATCAGCCACACCGGCTGCGATCGGCCAAATTAATCTCCGATTACGGATTAATCACATGCTATCGCAAATTCATTAACCGATTCAAACAGGAAACAAGCTACCTTTCTTGCCTAATTGTATTTTAATTTTAATTAAAATTTCAAAACAAGATTTAAATTGCTTTACCTTCATGATGGACATTAATTTAAAATACAAACTGTCTATTAATCTCGTGATTATAAAATATTTTCATATTGTTCATATCATTTTAAGGTATAAGAAATGTATTCGCATATAAAAAGATACATGTAAATTTATATATTGAAAACTTTCTTTACAATTAAATATAAACCCAAATTTGGTATAAAGAATAAAGTTTTATAAAAGTTTCGGTAAAAACTTATTGTATACAAATTGCATTTATTTCCCACAACTCCGACAAGTTTCTAAAACGAACGAGCTAAATCGAAGAAATTGTGGCAACATTGTGTCCAGCGTCGGTAAAGAATGCCAAACTGTTTTTTATCCTGCTCATCAGTAAGGCTTTGCATTTCAAAAGCAACTTTCATCTATATGTGTATATACCTTGAACTCTGGCCATGCATTTCAAAATCCGTGAACTATACTAATAAAACTGCAGAACCGTTTTTGATGTAGGAATGCAAATATTCATGGTTGGGATGCTGGAAAACGGTAACGGCCAACGCTATAGCGAGTGCCAAGATTTTATTATGCCTCGTAGTAAATGTTCCGTGCAGTAATTTCTAGTGCATATATCACAATCATGTATTTTATAACGTATATTTAACAAATAAAACTATTGTAAATTAAAATATTGAAACATAATTATATTACACCTACTGTTTTTTAAATACTCATTGAATAAAAGATAAAAATTATCCTTCAGATCTAGTTATTTTTTATACTAAATATTTAAACATACCCATATAATATATCTGTAATAATATAAACTACACAATTAGATAATAATATATTATCAATAAGTGAGTTAATAACTAAATAAAATCGAAAATATTTATTTTGAAAACTAATATCAGTTTTAAAAACATTAAATTAGTAACAGTGTCAAATTCATGCAAAAAAATGTATGAGTTGTGTTTGTCAAGATTATTTCATAAAAAAACTTGAATACTATAATCATTTATTTAATTATTTAACTTTAATGCTAAATTTATATTTTATTTACAATGCCCGATTTAATCTTTAATAATATCATCTAGGCCGAAACACAAACAATAATTGTATATTAATTGCCATTTATCAATTTGTTTGTAGTATAGTCTAACAGTCAGTTGCACACACTTATTGTGCAGTTGTACTGTGCATTATCTTAACAAACCCTAAATTTTATTCATGTGCTCTTATATCTGCATTACATTAAATGGGGACTCTTCGGCGATTTCTATTAATACTATAGAGTATACATCCCTGGAGGGTGGAGGAGACGGATAACTTTAAAATCTTAATTGTTTATTGCAGATTCTGATTCTACAAAAAAATATACATAACTTTTCAATTAGACCCTTTTCGCGTTGCGTGATAGTAAACACTATAAATAAGGAGTACAGTACCGTTTTTTAATTTGGTTTTTGTTGATTGTCTATCGCGCAAAAAGAGAAGTGTTACACACAAAAGTCAGGTATTTTTATCCATAGAATCACAATCTACAATAAAAAGGAGGTTACTATTAAAATTTTTAAAGGTGTCCCCCCTCTCATTCGGGTGTATACTCTATATTACATGAACCGCCGGCCGGACTAAAGACTTCGCATTTTATGTACGTCAGATAAAATAGAGTAAATAAGAAATATATAAGATTTGTTAAAATATCGTAAGTTTGCCGGCCAATGGCTCTTAAACTATAAACCGGTCTATGCGAATCGAAAACTTGCATTTAAAATAAAATGAAATAATATTAAGAGCATACAAAATGATCTGAAAGTTTGCTTAAAAACATATAACTAGAAACGGTATGAATTTATATTAATTGTAATTTGATTACCAAAATAATTTTGTGACATTATATTTAAAAGTATTTAAAAAAAATAATTATAGAACATCACAAGATTGAGTACATTGCAAGTATTGCATAAATATAGATATAAAAGTGTGTTCTGATGTTTTGTGAATCGCCTTACCTCCTAGTAGCATGGGAAACGGTATACTGATTTACATGGCAACGGTTCCTATATTAAGAAGGATACTGGTTTGTTAAGAATAGTGCAGACTTTTGACACGATAGGACTAAACAATGGTTGCACTCATGGTATATTGGCTGAATTGAGCAAACATCGAAAGGTATAGCCCACCTTGCTATTAGTAGAGAATACTGTATGGAGGCTGGTGCAATTAAGGTTGTAGTACCCTGGTCTACTCTATTCGTTAAGCACTAAAAAAATACTGGTGCCTTAACCACCGGAACTGTTGGTACTTTCAATGTGCGAGGTAAATTTTAAAGTAGCATCAATTGCTAACAAAATAAGTAAGTTTGTTAAACTTTAATGCGTGTATGAATAAAGGAGAAAAGAGAAAAATGTCTTAAGAATGGTAGTATGGCCTTCTAGGCGGGCGTAAATGATTTGATAACAATGGTACATAATACTATGGTGTAGGGACAATTCTAAGCCTTACAGCTAAGCAGTATCTAAGGAAGTATGTATTAGTGTCATTTATAAAAAATGGCCATCGTAGAATTTTCCTACTGCCGGTGCATCAATGGTAATGATAAAACTGTAGAGTTTTAGTAAAACTTGAGTGCACCCAAATCTAGCAAAAAATAAAGTTTTATAGAGTGATTTAAATGGTTGGGTAGCTACTCGAAGGGTTGAGTCAGAAAGAGTAATATAAATGTATGATGACAGCAATAAAGTGGACAAAAGGAATTAGTTAAATTGTTTGTCGAAAATGGTTTATGTCAATATTTATATCAAACACTGGATTTAAGCATAAGTGTATTCACATGTATACTTGGCATGGGGGCAAATCTAAGTCTTTAACTTTGTCGTGTCTGATGAAATATTCAGAAGTTTAATTAGGATACTATTAAAATTGTTAGAATGAGAATGACCTACAGAATGCTCTAAATATTGCAACAAATGAAATAAATCACTGTATAAATATGGTAAAAACTCTATATTAAGGATGAAGTAGACAGTGATTGTATAATCAGTTTGAACGTTTGAATCAGGTGGTTGATCTGTTTATTAAGATTGCCAATAAAGAGATTGAGACCCGCGTAAAAGCATTGTGGAAAGTAGTTGGAAGTATATAAAAATAAATATCGTCCAAGGAGGCAAAGATAACAATATAAAAATATGATAATACCAATTTTGCTGTATGGATCTCAATAATGGGTATGCGAAAAAAGTTGAAGAAATACAAAAGTATATTAAATGCGGTGTTGTGTAGTCTCAAATAGAATTTGAATTTGTGGTCGCGGAGTGGGACGTTAAAAAAAATTTGAGTAATTGGTACCTGGTACCAAGGAAGAGCCCAAAAAGAGCATGTATTGTCCATATTGACGCTATACATAACTCAATTTGTAATTGCCAATATTTGTTGTTGCTTTCAAATTTGTTAAAATAAAACTTGTATATTACAAAAAAATATATTTTAAAGTTACTAAGCACCTTGACACAACAGATTGTTTTTTTTTATCAGTACAAATAAAATACATTGCGTTCATTCGGTCATGTTGAAAAAATGAGTGAGGATTGAGTGGTAAAGCAAATTTGTAACAAAAAAGTATCTGGGAAGGAATTTTAGGAATAAGTGAAATTCTAATAACAAATATGTAATAACATTTTTCTGGAATTTGATAATATGATTATTTGTAATAATTTATCTTTCTAGAATTATCGTTTTATGATTATCCGATGCAATATAATCCGCTTACTATATTATAATTCTCATTTAAATAAAATTGTTTGTTTTAAAAATCAAAAGACAAACGTTACTGGCAAAGATGGGTCAAATTGACCTTGCACCCTCCCTTACGGCCACCTACTAAACATAAAAAAAAATGTTATTTAAAACACACAAGTTTAGGAAGCTATTGCATTTCTTGTCCCAACAGGCAGTATATACCTGTTATATAAGGAAAAATTGCATTGTCGGAGTCAGTTTGACCTGCACCTTACCATCTAAGGGTTAAGACCGAAGCCGAAGCTGTTTAAGCCGCTACATTGCATGCGCTCTTTTCTCTTTACATCTAAAACTGCTGCATAAACCAGCTTAAGTTTAATTTTTATGTTGTTGATATATCTAAGTAATTATTTTAAAAATAATTATTGTTATTCAAGTGTGATATGCGTAATATAAAAACGCATTTTTGTTTCTTCAGTGATAAATGAGTAAAAATTCCATATGGGTATAATATTTTGAAGAAAAACTGGAAATATTATAGAAAAGAAAAACACGAAGACATTTTGCTTAAAAATAAAGAATATAAAATATTAAAAAACAGTGCTATTTGAGTTATTTTAGCAAAAACGTTTATAATAAAATAATATTATACAATAGTGTTGCTATGATGTAATTTTAAAATAGTTAAAAAAATAAAAGGTGCCGTGTGTCCGTTATGATTTTTAATTAAAGTAATAGTTTTACCATATAAATTCTCAATATTTGCAAATTCGTTAATTTTTTTAAAACCTTTGTAATAAATATTTAAAAAAAAACGTAACGAACTGATTGGAGATCTTTAAGAAATTGTGTTATAAAGATGATTCCGCCAATAATAAATTATATAGTAAATTTCAGTATTAAAGGTAGAAATAATGCTAAAAACTAAACAACACAACCAATCTTCAAATTTCAAAATATAGAATTTATAAAGGTAAGATTCGAATATTAAGAATCAATTAATTGACTGTAACTTATGTGTACGTATGTTATAATAGAATGTAGTTATAAAAACGTTAACTTTCTTTATTACAACATTTTCCAAAAATTGTAGATTAGTGTCAAATGTTGCGATTTATCTTTGTGTAATTGCAAAATAAAACTTGCTATATAACAGGAATTTAAAAATAAATCAGTTTTGTTATTCTTTTGCATAAATAATGAATATTTCGGTTGATTTTAGGAAAATTAAAAAATCACCATATCGAAATAATGATATGTTGTAATCTATGATTTGCAAATCAAAATAACAAAGAGTAACAAATAAAGAGACTTACCAATAAAACTATAATATGGTACAAAGCTTCATTGTTAACTTACCTAAAAATAAAAGAAATTATTAGAATTTTGTAAACAAATAAACATGAGTAACTAATATATTTAAAAAGTATAATAAAAATAGTACATTGTTTGAAACATTCATAATATTGCAAATACAATTTACAACAAAAAAAAAACATTCATTTGGTTTTTCATCGTCGATTCCATACTATCACACTAGAAAACCGACCGGGAAAGCAGAACACTGTATGCAAATATTGCAAGCCTATACAGGTCGACCACATAAATATTTAACAGGATTCAAGAAATATAAAGCCATTCGAAAGCAGAAAACAACTTCAAACGATTTTTTCCCGTATGTAATAATAATAATCGCAAAATGGTTCTATTTTCGGCCAAGACGAATGTAGTCGACGCTCGAAATAACAAATATACAACTTGATTAAAACTATTTTATACTAAACGAAAACGTAGTTTAAATAAATAATCTCAATTATGATAATGCACAGTGAAGTTGAAATAGTAGAATGTGAATGGACAGATGTTATTTACTAAGGTCAGCCAAATATGTGTATATTGATCTGTGGAGTAAATGTTAACAGTTTTATTTATATTTGCACATTAATTATTAAGGAAATAATTTATCTATTTTTTTTCAATTGAATCAAATCCAAAAATAAAATCATAGATAGAAATTGAATTCATATTTTTATGAAAATTAAATGTTTGAATGAAATTAATTTAAATTAGAAATTATACATAAAAACGTAAAAAATATTATATTTTAAAATTAAATTATGTTCTTTATAATGTTCAAAAATAAATATTTATTATTGTAGTAAAGATGAAATATCGCCGAGGATTTAGGATCATATGTTTAATTAAGATCAGCTAACTGTTTTTTTTTGTAAATCTGTAACCTGGTTTGTTGAATGAAAATTTTTATAAACTTCTCTTAGAGTCGACTAATAGATTGGTTAAAACTATAAACAAATATTTTGATAAATTTCTAGAATAGTATTCTTAATCAGAGTAAAACATCATCTTTTGTAATAATAATCATCTAAGAATAATAATAATAAAAAGTTTTCCCGTACACTTAATACTGAACTCTAGAAAAATGACTTAGTAGTATGGATAATCCAAAACTTATTTTAAAATTTACTTTATGTAAGAAAAAATTCTGCAAAATGTTTTTTTAGTTAGGTTTTAATAAAACATTGATCTGCCATCACTATTTTTCAAATGTAATAAATTTGTAAGGATCTTAAAAATTTAGATTTACATTTTTAGTATTATCGATACCAACTACCCAAAACATCGACTCATTCATTATCTAAGAAAGTCCTTACTATATGATGATAAAATTATTTATTTAATAAGCTTTCAAATTCAATCAAGAAACTCAACTATGGAAATTTAAACACAGCGTTAAAACTATATTATTAGAAAAATCATTAATAACATTAATGTTTTTTAAAAAGATTATTAGTTTTAGTGTTTCAATTTATCGTAATTAAATAACAAAGTATAGAAGTTATGGTATTATGTGTTTTATACTTTATAAATTATATCTACTATTATATATTGTTATGTGTACAATGAATTGTCCTGTACCTCACTTTCGATACATTTACAGTAAAATTTATAGCGCAGGTGTGCTTATAAACAATTAAATTTAAAAAGTCTTTGTATTCGTAAATAAAAAATCCAAATTTGTTTGTGTTTGTATGTTGTTTGATTATTTATATTTATTATACAAAAAAATAACTATTTATTTAATACATTCTTCATATCAAATTTATTGTGGTTTTAGCTTTTAGAACACAGCACCATGTATAGGTATATTTAGGAAATTTTGAAGAATTTGTTAAAATTGTAAAAATATTTAGCAATATTTTATGAAATGCTGTAAGAAATATAAAACTTTTTTTGTAAAATTTTGTATAATTATTTAAAACATTTGACAAGAAAACCACTTGTTACATACATTAGAATAATTCCCAATTCTACAAAAATCTAGATAAATCCAAACAATTCCACACAATACAAAATATTTTACATAAATTCAAGAAAATGCGTAAAAAATAAGCAAAATTGCAAAAAATTTAGAGATTCCAAAAAATAGCAATAAAATCTTACAAAACAATTTTTAATTAAAAAAAAATAGGAAAATCATATAAAAATATAAAGTACTACTCTATATTTATAAAATTTTTAAAATTTTTCCCAATTCTACAAAAACTCTAGACAGAATTTACACAGATTCAAAGAATTCCATATTATTCCTAAATATTTTATAAAATTCCAAGAAACTATTTAAACGTAAAAATTTACATTTCCAAAAGAATTTACAAAAATTTCACATCATTCCAAAAAATTCCAATTAATTTTATGTACGCATACAAAAAATCTAAAGTGTTTACCCTTCTTTAAATTTGGCAAACCAAAAAAAAAAACGTTGTCACGACCCCTTTAAGGGTTGCGACTCACAGTTTGCGCAACAATGGCCTATGTCACTTATTTGCGTATAAGATCTACATACATATATAAATCAAACATCGTAAACTACAAAAAATAATAAGTGTATTAAAAACTAATATATATGGTGATCTACACCAGGAAGCAAACAATAAAAGATCGTGTTCAAGATTAGATTCTAAACAAAAATTAAAAATAACTTTCTTCCAACCTGCCTCAATAATGCTGTTCAGTAATAAAGCATATGAGAGAACGACCCCAACATCAGCCATGGATGTACTACTCTCACTACCGCCACTTCACCTAATCGTAATGGCCGAGGCAAGCAGCGTA
This sequence comes from Tachinus sp. AB-2021, assembly GCA_030264575.1. Classification (NCBI taxonomy): domain Eukaryota; kingdom Metazoa; phylum Arthropoda; class Insecta; order Coleoptera; family Staphylinidae; genus Tachinus; species Tachinus sp. AB-2021. The sequence continues at coordinate 670 of JARJEC010164490.1, read as the reverse complement.
TAGACTACAGATAAATGAACACGTTTCTAATCTTGGGATTCACAGACCGAATATTACAAACGTGTTGCATGAAGAAAAAACTTTAATGGTGAGATCAGACTTTATGAAAGATTACCGCATTCAAAGGTCCTTTGATTTAGTAATAGCATCACGAGACGAGTGGTCAAAAGAAAACTATCACAGATCACTATACACAGATGGGGTAAAAAAAATGGCACCGAAGCTAGAATATATGAAGGCAAACTCCGGGGGAAGCGGAAATATGCCTCAGTTATCCAAGCGGAAGTGGTGTGCCAAGCACATGATGGAGTCGGGAGTTCAATTCAACAGACCGATTGCCATAATGTCCGGCATCCAAGCAGCATTACAGGTGTTAAGATCGCCAGTAATAAAATCCAAACAGGATTGCATAGATAGCTTGGATGCACTGGCCAGAAACAACAGAGTACGCCTGGTTTGGACACCTAAAGACCAAGTCATACAAGGGAGCTAGCCAAAAAGGGAAGAACTGGGACATTTATTCAACCAGAACCCACATTCGGGATTCCACACAAAACCGGAAAAGAAACAATCCATCGCAAACTTTCAAAGGAATACAATAACTTGTGGAAAAACTGTTAGGGGATGAATCACACAACAGAACCAACACAAAATACACAAAAGGAAGTAT
>JARJEC010164437.1:0-17916 GCA_030264575.1 Tachinus sp. AB-2021 | reverse complement strand
TTTATTTTACTATACTCATAAAGCATATTTTAAAGTATATATTTAGTTTCAATATTTACACTTAAAACGCAAACCCCATTAACAATACCGATGTGTCTACTACTCCAATGTAAATAGAAGGAAGAATGTAATACTTGCATGCTGATGGCGATGGCCAGTTCAGATAGTGATGTGGTCAAACGGCAAAACTTAATTACGGCTCAATAAACGTGACTTAAAATAACTGTTTGCACTAAAATTACATGTAACGCAGCAAATAGTAAATTTCCTGCATAAAGTCGGCGACAGTCAAGATTATCGCAGTGCGGTTGTATTATGGCCTGGTATCAACAAGGCGATCAGTCCTGCGGCCTCAGTCCATCGCACGCAAAGCGTCCAGTTCTATCTCTTCCATTTAACCACCCGATTATGCATTTATAAATCGAAGCGAACATAATGCCCAATTGTTGGCAGCAAATTTCAATGGACGGGCCAGCATTCAGTTTATAAATTTAATCACATTCTCTGGTCCACAGGTGCGTTGCCTTTAGATTGGAAATTCTAAAATGTGGCATTTAAATGGAATTGCGCAACACTCACCTCGGAGCGACAAAAACAGAATTTAAGTAGTTAAGCCGTTTAGATAAAGTTTTACGGTTACTTAGCGGATGCTTTTAAACACTTGGAGATCAGGCCTTCTTATTATTTTACAGCTTTTGGTGTGCTTTCGTTTTGCATTAATCAACCGACGTTTAATCAAAGAAAAGTAAATATTACAATTTATTTTAATGCAACAAAACAGACAGTGTGGAAACGTATATTTGCACTCAGAACCATATTATATTACATAAAGAGAATTTCCCCGCTTTTGAAGGCAAGTATGTTGCGATAACAAGCCAAACTAAATGTATCATCAAAGCAGCAATCGTTAAAATTGTACCAATTGATAATATTGAAGTGACTGCTACTTTACATTTCAAGCAACTGATAGATATTGATACAATACAATATATTTCAGAATATTCTCAATACATTAGAGATAGCAGGAGTTTGATATATTACGTTGGCTTAAAGTAGAGGAAGAGATTAAACGATCAATAATATAATTGTGGCGAATATTCAATAATTCCACCAATGTTCCTGTTAGATAAGGAAATTGGATCAAATGAATTATATTGCTTCGCATTAACAATTTTATCATATTTTAACATATGATTATACAGGTTGTTTATTCAAAACTATCCAGTCTGGATATCTTTTTGATAGATATAACTATTGACATACTGTTCACATGTTTATCAATTTTTCCTTTTCCTCCAGCAAACACATTTCAAAATTTTTTAAATGAAATGACCTACATTGTGATACTTCATTTAAAAGGTTTATATGTCAGCAATTCAGATGTGCACTTTTTTAGATTTATAGTAAATAATATCTAATAACTCAAATAAACGCCTGTTGCTATGGCAACTGGCGACTGGCAACTGGCGATGGCAATAAGCAATATTCGAGATATTTGGCGGTTCCCTTATTAGGCATAAAAACGCATAATTTTCTAAAGAAATTGGTTATAAGGTTTTTACATATGCCCGGCTGATCCATTAAAAAACTTAAGTATATAGTATGAATTATATTTTCTCAAAAATTATCAAATAGGCAAAACATTTGAAAACCCTGAAACACGTCAAATTTTATTTGAAAGGATCAGCATTCGACATACTGTTGACACTTGTGTCAGCTTCCCACTTCCCCAAAAGAAACATTTTTTATAAATTTAATTGGTGTGACCTACTTTATAACATCTCATTTGGAAGATCACCTACGCACAATTTTTATCGGTTTCTTTTTTCAGTATCACCATAGCACCATATATTAACAGTTGTACCATTTACAATAAAAATCGACGTGTGTACTGTTTTCAACTGTTTACTTTATTTTATATTAATTGTTTAAAAAATACTGACATATGTTTTCAAAAGATGTTTGCTAGAGAGAAGGTGAAAACTAACACATACATATTCTACAGTATGTAAAAGACGTTCTGTTCAAAACATTTATGTATTTCAGGATGTCTACATATTTTGGCTATTTTATATTAATTTGAGATACACATCTAATAAATGCAAAATTAAATTACTGACACAAATTTCTTTAAAATGAAGTGTCTCAAAATGGACCATCTCATTTAAATAAAAATTGCCGTTTTTCTTTGAGTTTTTTGTACCGATTTTCTAAAATATTCAGAGTGGATACATTTATAAAAACAGTGTGTATATATTTTTAATAGTATTGCAAATACTGAAAGTATCTTTGCAAAAAAAAAGTTTTCATATTTAAATTTTAAATAATTATTTGTATATATCAATGCCAAAAAATGCTACTTTAGTAAATAGTACTTCGACCGTGATAAACACAATATTTTTTAGACAATTGCGGTTTTACATTTAATTTTATTGATTTATATGTTATGTAGCTACAGTGATAAGGACAATTGGCGGCCAAAAAGTGTTTTGTAGTGCGGCAATATAACTTTCAGTTACACTAATCGCAATCGCTAACTTTCTGAATTCAAATGTGGCCAGAAACATTGATTTTCAGATATAGACGCTTAAAATAGTTACATGTTTATCAAATTCAGAAAGTGTTACTTTGCTGAACGAGTCTGAAAGTTGTGATAAGATTGAGCGTAGCGAGCAATGCCAGAACAACAAAGAGTGTTTCGGCCTTGATGAACACAATATTTTTAACCAGTTGCAGTTTAATATTTAATTGATTTATGTGTTATATAGCTACAGTGAATGTGTTAATTTTGTGGTGTCCGGCCGCTAAAGGCCAGAAAGTGTTTTGCAGTAAGGAACTGTCACTTTCTGTTGCAGTAATTGCAAATGCCAACATTCTGGATATATACGTCCTAAAACATTCACTTACAGATAGATATAGTCGCCTAAAATAGATATTTATATATAAAATAAATTATAATTTAAGATTTAGATAAATATCTGCATTGTTTACATTTCTGCAGAAACTGTTTGTTAATTTTCAATTTGTTATATAACTAATTAGAACTAGCAATATGTCCCCAATCAAGCAGTAAAAAATCAAATTGAAGGTTAAGACTTTCAAATTAAATATCATTAATTGATAAATCTACACAATTTTCATAACCTGCATATAAAAATTTATCAATCAAACGTGTCATGTTTGATTGATATATTTGCCAATAACTAATATTATTCGAATATTGTAAATAATATTTGCAATTAAATTTAAAACTAAAGTCGAAGTTTAAATTAAATTATTATAATTTTATCATTAAATAATTATAATATCTTAATTTTCAGTAAAATTATAGTTTCAAAGTAAAATAAAAATATTTTTTTACAGATATCAAATTATTTCAATAGCGGTTTTGTTTTATACTTCCAAGTTTTTTTCAATAAAATACATACTTCAAAGTATGCTTTAAATCTATATAATATCAAATGTATATTAATAAACATACAAAATTAAAATTTTAATTTACAAAGTTTTTAAAATATTTGAATAACTGTAAAAATATTTTATTTTTTACTTTCAAATTTTTTTCAATAAAACCAGACTTTTCAAAAATATTTTAATTTTTTTTTAATTAAACGTTATTCAAAGAATGCTGTACGCGGATATTATGTATATCAAATACTAAAATTAAAAATTGAAAATATATAATAATTTTTTATGTGAAATATTAAAACGCCTGTTGCGTTTATTTACCTGCGACAAAAATATAATATTTGTGACAGTTATAAACAATATCATGATTGATAGTAATAATAGGAAAAAATTTAAAAAATATATGGCGCTTTTAAGTTGTTGAAACATCCAGGTGCAATATACAAGACTGTAGTAGTGAGCGCTGTGTATCGAAAAACGAGCCGAAATTCGCAATTAAATTATATTATTAATAGTGTATATAGTACCATTTAAAAAAAAGTTTTAGAGCAATATTAAGGCCCCTTTGCAAAAAACATCGCTTAAACTTTAAGCTTGACTTAGTTTATTGTTTATTGCGCCATACACTTAAGGAACGCTTAAGGCCTTAAGCGACTTTTAAATTTAAGCCGTCAATATTGTAGGTTTAGTGAAAACTTAAACTATTAATTGTAATCATCTGTCTACATCTGCCACGTTTATTAAAATTTTGATGACCAAGGACGAACTGAGTAAATAGTAAGTAAATAATCCACATTTGGACACTTACTAGGTATTTACTCAGTTCTTTCTTGGTCTGCCAATTTGTACTTTAACAATATTTATGAATATTTAATTTGCGTTATGCGGCATCAAATATTCATAAAGAAGAAGATCAAACAATCTAGGTTTTGATTACAAACATTCATAATATTATTTAATATTCTTCGTTATAGCATACATTGTTCATAATATTTGCGTCATCTTTTTATTATAAATAGGTATGTCGTTTATGCCATTTTATATATTACCTATATTATTTTATATCTAAGCGGAAAAGTACATTGTTATGATTGTTAACTTTTTAAACAGGTTAAACCAGAGCCATCGCTACCAACGGTATTTCTAAAATTATTTAATTAGTATAATATATTTTAAAATTCCGCTTTTCTAAACAATGCTAAAAAAGTGAAACGAAGTGATTAAAGCTACCTTATTAGTAATATTTGCTAATATTTCTTTCTACTAAATATAATGCATTAAAAACCGGATTCAAAAATTACAAAATTAAAAAAACTCTTAAAATTTGAACTACAAATAAAATAAAATCAATAAATAATTATCAAAACTTTTAATAGATCTGTTCCTAATTTTTAAAAATATTTTACTCTTTGCTTTCCAATTAACTGCAAGAAAAACCGATTGATCTAAAAAAAAGTTTAAAAATTTGTCTTACTTCAAAGTATGATGTTGGATTAAATAAATAAAATAATAATTTTACAAAGTCTAATATTCGATACACGACAAGGTGTTTCAGTATAAAAAGATGAAAAAATTAAGATCCTTGATATGGTATGAAAGCGTTTAAAGTAACTGCATTGTCTGCATGAGCCGTAATCCTATAAGAAATATGAGATACAGTACAACGTTTTGTAATTATATATAATGTCTATCTCAAATATTCATTTTGCAAATATTTTATTTCAATACGTATTTGTATAAAATACAAAACAAAATAAAAGCTTTAAAAGATCAATAAATTTGTTTCTAGTCCACGTTAAATTTATAGACTCAAAACGTTATAAGAATTCAAATCGAGCTCTACGTGAAAAATATGTTTGCGTCGTCTTTGCCTCAATTTGGTGATATTAGAGGTACATTCCGGTGGCTTGTTTGTGTCGCCGAGTCGGCTCCCAATAAAACCGACCGGTGGGAACGCAACTAATTTCTTTTTCATCTTAATTTCGAGTTTAATTACGGTACAGCACGTCTAAGCGTGTTGCTCGGTCTAATGCGGAGGATTATTATGTAATACTGAGCTTTCACCTTTACTGGAAATATCGAAGAGCACGTTCGCTGCTGCTGCCGGTGCATTTATGCTTCTAACATGATTATTTAATGTTTTATCTTTTAATGTTTGCAATAAAATTGCCGGATTAAATTCTACCATGTTAAGTGATTTGCTGTATGGTGTATTTATTTTCTGCTATGTGCAAAGGAATGCAGGAGTAGGATTAAATCCGTGATGTGGGATTTGAATATGATATTGATACAGACACGTTGTAAGCCTAGAGTTACCAATTTAATTAGAAGTGGTGAGCAAGCTAGTTAGCTGGGGATTAACGTCTGGATGAATTCGGGGACATTCTTCGGCGGATATAAATCAAAGATGACACGGATCTAATATAGTCGGATCATAAGTATAATGATATCGATTGATGTGTACCCCCGGGAACGACCGCGTTTTCCGTGTTGCCAACAGGTGTCACATCAATAATTCGCGTCTGGGTCTCCCTGCCAGCATCCAATCCATCCGCCGGCAAACATCTTAATTATAGGAATGATTTCGCATGATGGATTATATAATATTCAACGCCTCGCCGATTGCTTTACATCATCCGCGCGCACACTCAAGGCTGCTATAATTGCTTCGTAAACTTTTCAGCAACGTTTTAATTGCAAAACTCAATTATTTCCCCAAACAATATTTTTTATATCTGCAAATTATGTGTGAACTTTTAGAGAAAGCTAAACTAAACGCTGAGCTTTCTCTAAAACATGTTATATATAGTTTCAAAAATGTTTAAAATCTTTTAAAAAATTTATTGAAACTTTTTAGTATATGAAGGAAAAGCTTCAAACATATAAAATAGAAAATAATTTTTGACATTTTCAAACTTTGTAAAAAAAAAATGTCTTTTAAAAAGTTTAAAACAACAACGTAGTTTATTAAAACCTTCAAAATTTCAAAGAAAAATTAAATGTTTGTTAGAAACTCTTAAAGTTTAAAGATGAAGGTCTCAAAATCCAAAAATGTTTTTAAATAAAACTACAGAAAACGTTTTAAAACTTTTCAATGATAATATATTAAGTGCATTCAGAGTTATCAAAATGTTTGAATGTTGAATGCTTAGGAACTGCATACATTTATTTTAATTGACAATCCAACTACAATGCATAAATGCGGTTTCTTAAAAGCAACTATATTTTAAATGCACACTTTTTTGGTTAATTTTTGTTTCACAAAATATATTTAGAAGACTATTTCTCAATATTTGCTTGATTAAATTATTGTTATTATTATTATTATGCATCTAATAATGTCAAGTTCAATTTGTTTGTATAGATTGGGACGCTTGGCGCCAATTTACTTATCGCTGTAATTCATGTGCAATTTTCATTAGTGATACAACGACTCGAATTTAAAATTTGTTCGATTTTGTGTGGTTTCCTAATGCAACATAATTTATCTAGACAAAAAGAACAAATTTGCGATAATCATTTAAATACACGAATTGTATTTGTCAAGATAATTTCCTGAAAAAAACTTAAATAATATTAATAACATTTTATTTATTATAAACATTTAATTTATATTTTACTGACAACGCCCAATTTAATTTAGAGTAATGTCATCATGAACGTCACTGGCAAAACACAAACAATAATTATATTAATTGTCATTTATCAGTTCGTTTGTATAAAGCTGCATAAAAGCTTGTATTGAAATTAGAGTGAAATAGTCAGTGTAATTCTTGCACAAATACAAATTTTAGTGGAAGTCGAATCTGATTTATCAAAAAATTTAAAATGGCTTGATACGATTGGTTTATAATTATAGAGAGGAATAATCAAGATAATAAATATTTTCGAATAATCAAAATAATAAATATTTTCCGTATAGCTAGTGCTAAACATATTTGGTGGTTAAAATTTTTTTATTAAAAAATATTACAAAAAATGTACACAGTTAATATAATTTTATATGTTTATATTTTAATAACTTTATTTTTTGAAAATTGAAAATTATTTAAAAATTTGATTGAATGTAAAAATTAAATTAATACAATCTATCTGAAACATAAAACTTAGTTCAGTTGAAAAATTTAATTCTTCGTAGCAAAGTTTATTAGCCAAATTGTTTTTATTATTTTATTAGTTCATGTTTTTAAATTTTTTAAATTTCAACAAAATAATATTTTGTTTTTTTAGCTAGCAACTTTTCGCTGATGATAATTATAAATCATTTATAGCGGGAAATTTATTTTTAGTAACTCTCTGACTAAAAATAAATTTCCCGCTATAAATGATTTATAATTAATATTTTGTTTTGATTTTAAAAATTTAAACAATATTAAATTTAAAAAAAAACAAATTCAAATTGTGTTTATTTAGGACCCTATCGGTTTTTGGTGATTTCGAAAGAGTATTTTAAAGATTCTTCCAAAAAATTCCTAATTTTAGACAAATTGCTTTTGTTATTTCGTTACCTCAAAATTTAAAAATTTAAATATTCATTTATTAGAGTTTTAACAATTTAAATTGTATTAATTTAACAACAAAAAAGCAAAGATTTTCTTGATTTTTAATTGCTCCAAATTTTTCAAAAGTTGTGTGTTTCACCTTTATAAGCGCACGCTATTGTAGTGAAACTTCTAAAGCGTATGATAAAAATTAAACATACCAAAAATAAACAGTAAAAGCAAAATTTGCTTACAGTGCAATAAATTTGTCGAATATCTAAAGATGTTTATTATTTTGAATAAGCATGTATAAAATATATAAATTTGCAAGTTTTGCAAAAAAATCATTAAATATTTAAATATATCTCCAATATTTTAAACAATCCTGTAACAAACATCTAAATACCTCCATTATTTTGTACAACCCAGTAAAAAATATATAAATATGTTCATTATTTTGAACAACGCTGTATGACATATTTAAATATATCCACTATTTTTAACAAGTTTTATCAAATATCTAAATATGTCTATTATTTTGTATCAAATATATATTATATATATATATATATATATATATATATATATATATGTCCATTATTTTGAACAACTCAAATATATAAAAATCAAAGCTTTTAAAATAAGATAATACCTATCATAAGTTAATTATTTTGGAGATCCCTCTATCAAATATTTAAATAAATCCATTATTATTAACAACTCTCAGTCATATGTTCATTATTTCAAACAACCCTGTATCAAATATTAGGTTTTCTACTAAGCATACCTCTTTCAAATATGCATTATATCTTAGTCATGTATTAAATATATGTATTTAACTAATACAGTTTTGAAAAATTAGCTTTAAAATTAACAAAAACTTTCTAAAAAAAACTAATTAAAATTGAATTTTTAATGGGAATATTTTTTTAAATTATTGCCACGGACTTACAATATTAATAATAAAATGATTTTTAAAGACCAAACATATTTTGTTTGAAAATTTTAAAATCTAAATTAAAAAAATAATAATTATATTTTGACTATAATTTTTGATTGAACTTCCGAAGCTTTATACTGTCTTCGGAAGTTCGATCAAAAAAGTTTTTCATTTCATAAGTGTTAGACCGCATATCTTTAAAACGTAAGTAATAATTTGAAAAGAATCGGAATTCTACCGGAATTTTACCGGAAAATTTAATTTTAGTCGGATTAGTCAGATTTTTGTTCAAGTTTGGCGAATGCGCCGGGTCACAGTTTGCTTTGTATTTAAATTATTGTCAGCAATGGCATTAAATTTATAATAATACTTGTAGAAACTACAAGTTAGAAATTATATATTATTATTTCAATTACCACCGGGCTGCAAATTACACCATTCGTCAAGCAACGGTCAAAGTTGTGCACCACATTTGAAATCCTAGTGAGGCATTTGAAACTTTTTAATGAAGCACACAAAACTCAATTATAATAAGTTGTATACATTTTTAAATATTCCACTCACTTTGTGTCTTACTTTTATAAACATAAGTTTATTTCCATGACACAAAAGAATAATAATTGCGACGGACCGAAATTCTTTAGGGGTAACGATAACAATTGCGAATATATTAATTGTGTTGTGATATAAATTTATGAAGAGACATATTATTTTAATCCCCTTTCTTAAATAAATAGTTCTTTCAAAGACGGTAGTAATTACAACCATTGTAGTAATTAACATTTTTAAAACATTAATTAAAGAATAATAAAAACCTAAAACTAATTAATTAAATTTACCGGATATTTTTCTTTGCAATCATTACTACCAACTAATTAATAAATATATTTACAAAAACACTTGAAAAATCCTTTTTTTTGTTTTTAACTTCAATTAAAAAAGTAATAAAAATAATTCAACTGAAATAAAATTGAATTTTAAATTCACGTATTCAAAACTTTAAATTCAAACTAAAAAATAATAAAACAGTTTGACTAAATTGAATTTCCCGTTGGAATTTTCAAAATTTTCAATTAAAATTATAACTGTAAACTGCTATTGAGTAGGTAGTTAAAACATTACCAAAAATATTTGTTTTTTGAAACTAATAAATATTTTTTCAAAATTATTAAAACTATAATAAAAGCTGTCTCACTAAAATTAAATGTTCCAGTAACATTTTGTTTTTTAGTTTTCTTTTAAAGTTATCTTCATAAACTGATATTAAATTGCTAATTGAATTAACAAAAAAGATGTTAGATTATGACGGTGTTTACGCAAGTTGTGAATTTAAAAACGTCTACGAAAACAAGGTAGCAAAAATCAAATTTAAATTTTGGGTTAAATATTAAATTTAATTTAAATTTAATAACAAAAAATATAATGTTACGTTATAAATTACATTTTTGGATTATTGTATAAATTGCACACTTTAGTAGCTACTAAAGTGTGCAATTTATGTGTTCAGTTTTAAATTACATTCTTAGATACCTTAACAAATACCCATTTTAAATAGCTTTTATATAAAACAGTTTTGATATTTGACATTAAATGAATGAATATTGGGCGTGATTAAACATCCTCCAGCTTTTTACAATGCAACAACAATTGTTTAATTGTTGCTATAGCATTGTAAAAAGCTTCATGGATTTAATCAGTAAAAATATTCACTCTAGGTGCAGGACGTTGTTTAATCCAGGAAGTTCAATCGTCATTGGTTGAAATTTGAATTTAAATGACATTTAATTGGCTTTTAATACAGCGGGTGCATAGCAATAAGTGTTAATTTGTCAGTTTAAAAACCACGACAGCGCGTAGGGCTGTAATGGTTTTCTGACAAATTAACAAGAGTTTATCCATCCCGCTAAATATCTTAAATTTAAATTCACAAATGGTAGGACTATTTAATGAATAAATAAATATAATTCTCAAGTATAAATTGTCACTGTCGTGGGTGATGCTAGACAACCAATCAACACTGAAAATATTCTGTAGAAATACCATAAGTGAATTGCCGGATATTTAACGATAGCAAAATATTCAAAATATCCGCTGATATTTCATGTAGGTTGGTTCATATGCTTGTTGTGATTGGTTGATAAGAATATTACTTAAATAGTCGGTAATATTTCATGAAGGTTGGTCCACATGCATGTTGTGATTTTTTTTATAAGAGTACGAATTATATAGTCTTTTTTAAAACACAATTTAAATCAATTGACAAGGAATTGATTTTTTTTATTAATCGTATGTGCAAATTCCTACTTTTTTATCATGTTTATAAATGTTAATATTTAATAAAATTTCTGTAATAAACTGAAATTTTACTCGATTTTCTCTCATTAATTACAACTATATAAGTTCTAATATCCTTAGTTTTTCAAAAATTTTGTAAATTTTCTGTATTTTTAGAGAGTATTAAGTCAGTATTCCAAATATTTAATATTATTTTTTATAATTTTAGTAAATTTTCCGTAATACGCAACTTGTAGTAAGATTTATTAGCATTACTTAAAATTTGCTGTGAGAAATATCAAATTTGCTTGATTTTTCCCCAACTGTTTTATAAACTCTATTTTTATAAGTTAGTTTACGTATTCCATTTGTTGAGTTTCTTGTACACTTAACATATTTATTTGCTATGGAATTTGAAACAATTTCTAACTTTTTCTCCGAAATCATGGTAAACAATGAAAATCAGAACTCTTGGCAAAACTGTTTAAAAGAACAATCAAATTCTGAAGTGAACCAGATAAGTTCAGTCCAGAATTTATTTGTTTGCTATTATTTTACTGCAAAATTTACAATAATTTAAAATTAATGCAGATTTAAACCGACAGGGCAGGACTATCATCACTGCAAAAATCTTCATAGACATACAAAAAATTCATATTGTTTTAAACCCATTCTTTCCGTTGTTTCCACCAACGTTTTTACATAAACAAAATTTAATTTTCTCTAAATTTTTATATTAAAATATACTTTTTAACAAACATCATAAAGAAGTCAACCTGATGTGTTATAGACTATACATACCCTTTCAGATTCGCAATAACATTTTTCTAAAATGCTTTTACCTTATGAGGACTAAGAACAATGGCCTCGTTCAGAGTTTCGAATATTTTGAAAAACCATTTAAATTTAGGAATACCGACTCAAAAAAACGAGGAAGTAATAAAAAGTCGCACAAATTTGAGCAAAAAAAATCAAAAATACTACTACCAAAATAATATCATTACAAGCTTAAAATGTGTTGGTTCACATTACTAGTGCAATCCAATATTTTCTCAATGACTGGAACCTGATCAAATTAAAAATATGTACAACAAATAAGACCAACCTGCAAGAAGTGCAAGTTTTTTTCAGGCTGTATTTAAACTAAGTTTAAAAAGTTCCTATTACCGACGATAAGGAATCGAACCAAGATATCTTCAATATTTTTTTATTATCTTAAATCTCTAAAACTTAAAGGATACAATAAGATTCTGAGGTTTTTGGACGGATGTTTAGGCTAAAATAAAAATATTACTATGACTGGGATGGTAACTAAGTAGTTAATAATTAAATTGGACCCTGCAAATATAAAGTTTATTAACTTAATAATTACTATTGTGGGTATTCCTATCTAGTTGCTAATCGAGTATTTGGCAGAATCGAAATACTACTGGAAAACGAAGACAATCATAGAACCGAAAGAATATATCAATATTTTTCTAATTTTGGTACAGTAAAAAAATGTCATAAGTACTAATTTGTGATTTTAACACTGCCGTTGCTTGCACTTTAAAACTCCAACTCAGCTAGATTTTCAATTCTACCTGCAAAGCGTATCACTCTGATAATAAAAAAAAAGTTCTAATAATAGACAAAGCAAATTATAACATTACCAGTTCCTATTAAATTTAAAAAACGAAAGAACGTAATAGCGCCTTTTAAGAAATATTTTGGTAAAAAGTAGCAAGATATTGACGAAAATATTATAGAAAGTACTACAGATAAAACAGATCATTAAAGTAAAAATGACGAAGGTATACCACCGGAAAAATTATATAAAAATGATTTTTTTACTTATGATGTTGCTTAAAATTTGTTAGGATTGTTTAAACAACACTTCTTTTTCAATTCTTCTATTGTTTTTTAAACTTTTCACTGTGATTATTACTTTGTTTTACTTAGGTAATCCAATTTTTTTTAAAAAAATTACGTTTTTGCTTCTTTTACAACAAAAAAATTAAAAACATCGCATTGTTTTTTATGCATGTTTGTGCAGCAAAACTTGTTTTATCCTTTTTTTAATTTTTAAATAACTAATTAATTAATTAATTAGTTGAAATTAATTTTTACAATTAACCATATTGTATTGTATCAGGATAGCCCCAAAGCTAGAAGTATACACCCACCACACCACCTACAATATTTTCTTCAGGTATTGTAACTTTTTTGAATATATTTTATGTTTTCTTCTTTTATTTTATAGAATTTTTTTTATTCATTTTTGTAGTTTTTATAATAAAAATTCTATTTGTTATATTTCATAAATATTTATTACTCTAACAGACCGGTTTCGATAATTTTCATCGTTATCAATGTTATGTTTTATAATTTAAATAATTTTGTTTTCCCGATAAGGGTTATCGGGAATTTTGACATTTTTGACAATACTTCCCGCTATAAAGATTTTTCACTTCCCACATTTTTTAACATATTTTGACACATTTTCTAAAATTTTGAATTGTTTCTTATTTTATATAATTTATAATTGTTATACATTTTTTGCAAGTTTCTATACGTTTTGTAATTTGATTAAACACTTTACTTATTTTTTTTTTGATATTTTTGAGATTTATTTTATATTTTGTAACTTTTTTCCACATCTTTCTACGCATTTTCTAATATTTTTGATTATTTGTAAAATTTTCTAGATGTTTTTCAAAATTTTTTAAAAATGTCTCAATATTTTGTTTACAAAATATTGCAACAATATTTAGAAGTTTTTTACAGTTTATTTACTTTGTATAACATTTTACGAAATATTGTACAGTATTTATTAAAATTGGTTTACATCTTTAATCTGACAATTATTATACATTTTTCAAACATTTTTTCTTATATATTCTCGGTTTTTTTGATTTTTTTTTGTAATTCTGCACTTTTCCAACATTTTAGATTTTCTCTAAATATTTTTTGACATTCACTCAAATTTGTAGATACTTTTTAATATTTTGTTGCAGTTTCTCTTAATTTTGCATTTTTTGTTTTTTCTTCATTTTATTTACATATTACAAAATATTTGACAAAATTTAGAGTAGAGAAAAAGGCCAGAAAAATGTTAACTTAAACAACTAACAAACATCTAGATCCGCCACTGCTTATCACCAACTAATAGTAAGTTGTTGGTAAGTACATTTACAGATATTATAAAATTTCAAATATCAAAACAAAAAACTCAAAATATTTTCTTCAAATTACGATCACAAACTGATAGATGGTTATATTAGCAAAGTGTTTGTTTTTTCATAAATCCTAAAAAACTTTTTTTGGTGCCGTTTAAATATCAAGAGACATTGCAACAGGTTGATGGTTGATTGGTTGTATTTTTTCTGCAAATTATGGAATACAATAAATGGAAGAACATATAATTAAATAATTTAAATTAATAATTGCATTCTTTTGAAATTAAAATTATTTGTTGAAAGTTGGAGTGAAACTTTTTTATATGAAAAACTTACTTTGAGCGACGGTTTCTAGAAGTATGGCGAGGCTTGAAAACATAATTGCACAGAATTCATTATAAAAAACACTACGTTTTTCGGCTCGGTAATTTTTGTTTACATTGGTTATTATTAAAATTGAAATTAAAATGTTATTTTCACTACTACGTGTTGTCTAAAATGCATGAACCGATCCGGAGCAGCATCGTCTCCAGTCCGCGGCCGCCAGCCGACTGACTGCCGCTTTTCGGGCCGCACACGGCGGGGAAGATACCGTCCCGCCACTTCACACACAACAACGCACACCTTCATTGAATTTCCTGATTATCAATTTAATATTTAACAAAGTGCAAACAGCCGTTGACGTGCGTCACTTGCAATAATGTTGCTTCTAATACAACAAAGCAATTGTGCCATCCATATTTCCCTTTGAATTGATTGAAAAGTCTACTATTGGTATATGTGTGTATGCATTTGTGCGGAATTCGACTAACCCGGAACAATGTCAGATAAAGCAATTGACCCGGCAACTCCCAGCAAACCTGTTGCAATTCCAACAGACGTACGAAACACAATTTCCCAGTTTCGCTGTTGCCCCTAATCAACACGGAATGCGCATTACGGATTTTCAACAAAACCATCGCCTCCAATCAAGCTTACTTAAAAAAATCCTTTTCGCTGAACATAATAATAAAACAAACATTAATAATGATCAAAACAGGTGTTCCGGTGGTCCGGCGGTCTGTTCCTCGCAGGCATTCATGCGGTTTATCTTTCCACTGCTACAGCCTTGTTTACATTTCCGCGCTCATCTTTGACTGATATTTACATAAAACAAACAGTTCATTTCTTTGGATTAACTATTTCTATTCTTCAGAATACTATTTTTTGCAATCCAAACAATATTGAAGCATTCAAAGAGTTTTGAGTAAATATGTTGTACCTACCTAATATTTTTTTAATTAAATTTTATTTGCAAAATGAAAAGAATAATATTTGATTAGTTTATGCTGAGAACGTTAAAGTAAAAGCTCGTTTCAACGCTCTAAAGCTTTAACTTTGTTTATATAAACAAAAACTACTTTCATCTTGCAAAATATCGAGTCAAACTTTGTTTGTCCATTCGAGTGGATTGATATGCGTATAAGTACGAGCACTTTACTACTCATTAAATTTACAAAATTTTACGTATTTTATAAAATACGTTAAAATTTTAAATTGTTTTAAATAATAGTTATGACCAAGATTCAAATGATATAATATCGTGACACAATAAAGTGTATGAAAAGGGTGCTAACTGGAAGTTTCCTTTTAAAAGTTTTGTAAAATAAAACATAAAGTTTATATTAAATTTAAAATAAACAATATTAATTATTCATATTTGTGGTTTTATAATAAAAATTCTATTTGTGATCATTTATAATTATTTATTACTTTAAGATACCTGTTGCGATGATTTTTATCATTTTCAATGTCATATTTTACAATTTAATTAATTTTGTTTTCCAGCTAGCCCTTATTTTTAAATTTTTACAATATTACCCGCTATAATGAGTTTTCACTTCCGACATTTTTTATCAATAATTTTTTTATTATTATATTATACCCAAAGATTTCTTTTTTGATTCTGTCAAAATTAGTTATAATCATTTTATAAATTAAATATTTTATTTTCACTTGGTTTGTTTTTTGTAATATTTTATTTTATGATCGATTTCGATATATTTATATCATTATCAAATAACTAAAAGAATATTGATTGACGAAATTAAAACGAGATTTCATTTTTAAATTGAATATATATTATAGTTACATATGTATTTTATTTTATTATACTAAATTATTTTTTATTTTATTAAATGTCTAATAATGGTGATTTGTATAAATCAATTTGTTCATTTATTACTATTATCGTTTTCAAGTTAACTGCACCGTTCTGCATCATGCAATGTCATGCAACAACTTTATATTCAATTTATAAAATGCTTCTGCACTTTCTTAGTGCTCGAATGTTCAATTTATCACAAAATGCGCCTTTATTAGCACGATCGTCAATAGCTCGGGCTTGTGGTTAGTGCAAGCGCCAGATTTGAAACATGACACAGATCCAAATGGCTTATTAGAATTTCTATCTTCATCTTCATCAGATAATGATATTATCTTCCATTAATAAGTAAATTATAAAAAAAGAAATTTATAAAGTTAATAGCTATCAGAAAATTATTATTAATCTTTATAATTATAATATCAGCAGCAATCCTAAGAAAATGGCAACTTATTGGTTAATCGGTAGGAGTAATTGTAATTTTTAATGATTTTGTATATAAATAACTAAAAAAGTTTGCCAAGTAAGTTTTAAAATTAGTGCATAAATGGTTGATACTTTTATATAATTATTATTGTTGATGTTAAACTTTAATTACATCCATTTTTCCCATGTTATATTTGTCAGTTGTTATTGTTATAAAATTGCAAGATTGGCGGGAAATGTATAAAAAATGTCTTCAATTTATAATGCAAAAAGTGAGAGAACTGAAGTTATGCAATCTGCATTTTGTGTGAACCAAGCTCGAGCTCCTAGTAGCATACAACTAGTATCGGTATATGCCGCTATATATAGAAAATATAAAATAAATAAGGCAAAAAAATAGAAGAAGAAAACATTAAAATTTCATCCTCACCACAAAGTAAGCGTTGGTCTTCGATAAGCGGTGAGCTACAATTTTTACTTTGCCTCACTTGTCATTTTGTAAATGGAACGACATGTTAAGTAAGACAAATAGAGTAAACTAAGTATATCTAAGCTTAGTGGTAAATAACCTATATTAATATGGAGTTATATATCTGATACTGACAAATATCATTAATTAATTTGTCAAATTTGATTTGTTTATATTCATGTTGCTCTATCGCAATTCCATTCATCAATTTTACATGTTCTTTTTATTTTGCCTCTAGCTCTAAATTTCATTTATCGATTATACATCTTCTTTTCCTTTTGCGCCAAAGTTTAATTTTTAATGCACAGCCAAAACAGACAAAAAATGCTCCTATAAAAATTTTACTTCAAAAATGAACATCTTATATAATATTATAAAATATTAAAAAAACGTTTGCAAAATCTTAAAGTAAACCAAGTTTACATAATTCAAATAAACTTTAAGAATGCGTGTAAAATATTGTGAAGAACGATTCTCGAAAAGTCCCGTGTCGCGTAATATCCAACTGATTTAAATATAATTTAATTAGATGTTAAGCGACCAATATTATGTTACATGACACTTTATTGCAAATATGTACGTGGCATTAAGAATCGCAAATCAATTTCACGATATGT
>JARJEC010164406.1:0-36662 GCA_030264575.1 Tachinus sp. AB-2021 | reverse complement strand
GTAATAAGCAGTCACAATATGCAATACGCAACGAGAAAAGTTTTAAATATAAAAGTTACTTAATTTTTGCCGTACTTCAAATCTGTTATAAAATGGTAGTTTTTATTTAAGATTTCAAAGTTGCTCCTCTTTCACCCCTAAGAGCCCCACAAATTGTCATGTTGTAATACATTTTTTTGCAATCTTCAGATTTCAATTTGTTAAGTTTTAATCCGACACGTTGTTCTCGAGATATTTGACCCAGGCGGAACTTTCTCAGCTCAGCTCCAAAACCGTTATAAAATAAAATTATCCGTAACAGTATTACAGAATGTGACAGTTCTCTGATTAAATATTAAGAATATCAATACATAAGTAGTAGTAGAAAGAAAAGTTTGCCATATCGTGCACAGCTTTTGGCGGTCAATGTAAACAAAATATGTTATTTATATGAAACCCACTTTCTAAAATAAACACGTTATGTCCATTGCACTGAACATCACGTTAATAAGATTTGAGTCGTTTTGCTATTAAAACCGTGGGGGCAATTACGAAAGTGTGCGCTTTAATTTATTCATGCGATGTGAACTGTGAACTTGGACAGGACGTTTGCGTCTGGCATAGTTTGGTGGCTTCCCGTAAATCTAGAATAATGTACGCGATGCGCCCCCGTACTTCCATGTCACTTGTAATCAATTTATCAACGTGGTTATTTACAGTTACGGTTTGAGCAAAATAACCGTCGTCATAAAATCGGATCATTACGTACCAATTCTCAAGAGACTGCAGACAGCCGCACATTAATATTTGTTTTGTAATAAATTTTTTAATTTAAATGTTTTAATTTAATTAACCATCAATACATACTAAAATAGCTATTCAATTGTATATATTGAAAATTGATTTTTCTTATTGGAATAAAATGTAATTTTTTTCTTTTTCCCTAGGTGGTTTCTTCTGTAAAGGATGGAGCGAGGAGTGGGTAGTTTTATACGAAGATTCGACGATGGCATGGTTTGCAGACAAGGGCCTGAGTCGGCCCAGGGGATGGGTTCGAATAGGCGATGCGCCGGAACTATTAGCTGTTGGAGAATGGACTCGACAAGTCCCACGGAGACCTCGCGTACCTCAAACATGCCAAATCGGCCAGTTGTTGGCTATCGGTGCAGGAAGATCACATCACGATCCCGTCCATTGGCTTATGGCACAATCACCAGCCGAATTAAAGTAAGAGCATATGAAATTACTCATATTAAAAATTTTCTCCGTTTTCTATTATAAAAAGTACAGTAAAGAATTCAAAATGTATTCATCTACTAGATATTCTAGATAGCATTATACAGTTCATAATTATTATTCATAAAAAAGACATTGACAAATCTTAATTACAGTATTTTAGCAGTCATAAATTAAAAATCTATTTATTATATATCATTACATTAATGTAGAATGATGATCTGATATATTATTGAACTTATAAAGAAAAAAGATGACATTACTTTTAGTAATACCCGATAATTATTTTTATTGGCTTTATTATGAAAACATATTAACAAATATCTAATTAAATGCCATACGTTTTTTATGACAGGTTAACAAAGGACATAAAACGGCGAAGACATTGTGGGCTTTAGTAGATAACCCTACAAACATCATTGTTGTAATATTTTTATTCAAGCTGTTTCCTGAAAAACGCCGGATTCTATAATTTTCTTATTCTAAATGTTAGACCAACACAATATGTATATTTTTTTAATTGTCAGAAACTTTTAACGTTACCAGTTTGTAATGATATTTTAGTAAAAGTTTGTTGGGACAGCTTTTCCGGTCAAGCCAGAAAGTTTGTCGAATAATACTGGCGAAGCATTAAAATCCAAAACGGACGTGAATTGTGATAATTTGTGTAATATATTTTTTAAGATTTGATTCATTCACATTTTTATTTTAAATCGTCATATACCCAAATTATATATATATATATATATATATATTTTGGGTATATGACGATTATATATATATATATATATATATATATATATATATATAGCGGCAGTTAAAAAGATTGTTTGTATGGTAACATCTTAAAACAACCTTCAACAACTAGATATTACAAAAATATATTTGATCTGTTTCAAAAAGCGATGTTCATCATCGTTATGTTAAATTAAACTCTGTATATTTTTACATATTTCGATTTAGGGTGAAATTCTGCAGTGAATTCTATTTACTATTTTAGGAAGTGACAAACTCAAAAGTAAATACCGCATTTATATAGTTGTATCATAAAATGTGCTAGTTGAAATTGCGCAAAAGGTTTAAAATCATGACTAAGAATCAATTAATAAATGTTGTTATGTAAATTCTTAATAGTAATATATTAAGTGCATAAAACTTATCACAATGTTTAATTGAAGAAGTATGGTTTCCTAGAAATGGGATAAATATATTTTGATTGTAATTTGATAAAAAGTACACGAGACGCAAAACGTGGAGTAACAATCAAATTAAATGCAGTTTCTCAAAGCCAAATTTTGATTGCAAACTTTTCTGGCGCAAAGCAACTTAAAACATGCTGTGTTTAAAGTGTTCACAACTGTCGGAAAAAGTTTCTATGTGAATGGCCCTATTGATAGCGTTATGCATCTGACACTAACAGATACTAATCAATTTGGCAAGTTTCATTTGTTATTATTGATTGCGTTGATTAACGCTAGTGCACTGATTGCTGAAACTCTTGCACATGTGCAATTTTCACTGTAAGTTAAATCTGAATTATCTAAAATTGTAAAATAAATTAGCTCAATATGATTGGTTTATAGTTATTATTTATATATTATATAAAATGTATTTACAAACTGATAACGTCAAAAGATAGCTTCTTTTTACCATTTAGGAATATATAGTCTTGGGTCTAAAATTAAAAATAAGAAAATAATAATTTATTGGAATAAGCTTTTATATTATTGTGATATATATTAGTATCTTAATTTCATAAAACCATATTCCAACCAAATACTGCAATAACAATTTAGTTCTAATAGATAGCAGACAACTTTCTTTATTATTATCTTTTTAATTTCTATACTGAATGCATTTTATAACTCACAAACTTGTCTTTCTAAATCGATAACAATACATTATCCTAGACGGTTTTTAATTAAAGTATGATAAGAGCATCTTTGAAATATTAAGTACAAGATTTTATATTAGAAAATAAATGTTCACTCGTTTAACTTGATAAAACATTTTCCTGGCTTTGTTTGCTCTTGCAGTATAAAATCTTTCTTCTTTTGTAGATTGTATAATAAAGGCGTAATAGAATTAAATGATTATTTTAATAAATATATTTTATAATATTTTTATTTAATCGTTTGTTGTTTGATTTATTTGCTTGAGAATTGTAAATCATTCAAAAAGTTGTCTGTCAGTTTTTACAGACACTTTAAATTATTCTATTAAGTATATGTATATAGTTTTATATTGATTGATTATCTCCGATGTTAATAAAAGAAATATATTTCTGTATTTGGTATTATAATAAGTATAAAACTAGTGATACCGTCGGATTCACTTTTTTTGCGGAACCGGATACCGGATCTATCACAAAAATAAAAGCCGGAACCGGACCGGAACCAAATCCGAGACCGGATCCGGCCGGATCCATAAAAATATATAAATACTAGTCGGGCTGCCGTTTGCTTTTTGATTTATTGTTTTATTAAGTGGTTTAATTTAGCTTTATTTTAATTTTTTGTTGGCGTTTTTGGCATGAGATTTAGTATTTTATACGTTATCCAATTTTTTTTTTTTTTTACTATTTTTTGTTATGTTCTACTCCACTTTTTAATATGTAGGGTTGTATTGTATATTCTATATATTAATTAAAAACGATAATGCAATTTTCTTCATAAAACCATTGTTTTGGAAGCATGTAATTGTGATGGTTCAGTTATTCTCATAATAAAAATATATGTAGCACACTCCACTTGTTAATTGCTTGCCCAATCCATGCAGTTCTACTACCTTTTTTATTTTATCATTGCATACTATAACGTTCTATACAAACATTACATTAAAATAAAATATTCTTTGTCATTTTTGTAACATTTTCTAAATTTTTGTACAATTTATCTAGTTTTGTTTCCGGTCTTTCAAACGTTGATCGGTTTGCTTGGGTGATGCCAATAATCGGTGGGGAGCCACTGAACTGAATTAGTACAACTCTATTATCAGTTTTTTGAGATAAAACCGTAAAGTTTAGTCGTAGTTTTATTGATTAAGATTTCTACTTTACATAGAATTTATTTAGTTTATTGTCACGATTTATAATCATTAAATTCTATATTATCCTATTTTCTTATTTTTAGTTTTCTTTTCTACATTTGCAAGTTTTATAGAATTATATAAACTGTTTTTAATTTTGCTATTTTGATTATTCTTCTAGCTATTTGTTACACAGCATGATCATCCGTACACTAGAAGCTATAATGTTGCTGTTTAATGCAATAATAGTAATTTTTAAGATATTGGTACAATGATTTCCCACTTGTTATCAGCATCTTATGAATGACATTGATCAGACTAATATTTAACTAGCAAGGGAGATGTAACGTTTGTCCCGATGTGCGTTGTTGTTTTTTTTTAGCAATGGGTCCTCGTTGAAAACTTTTCAAAAATATTTCCACAGTAATCTTTGATATAATAATTGTGCTTACTCGTATAAACCTCGGTAGAAAATTCCATTTCTTTTCTTATTTCTATATAAATTACGTTTGTTCCTTAATTTACTCCTGTGACGTCTGATTAAGACTAAGGTTTAGTCAAAACTGCAGTCACGGTGTTAACTAAATAAATCGTAATAAATTTGTAATTTTTTATTATGAATTATCACAAAGTAACGGTCGATTTGATCAATTTTACAATTATTCTACGTTTGGTAACATTGCACAAACGTGTTTTACGAAAAAAATATGTAATAGACAAACCACCGCACTTATCCAAAACGGCCGATGTCCAATGTTGGCAAATGTTAAACAGCGTTAGGCCTTGTCCCATTTGGATGCGTAACCGCGCAGACCCGCCTACCCGCATCATTTACCATTGGTAAATGACGCTCTAAATATCGTAAGTAAATTTTTAGAGTAACAAGCTTTAACACAACACTCAAATAATTACATAAACACAATTAAAGGGACTTCAAAATCGATGGTCAGTTCGGTAAAACCTAACTAAACCTAACTAAACCCAACAAATACAAATACTACTACTACTAGACAGACCATCGGCATACTCTTAGAGGACTTATTGATTTTAGCAATTATTATCATAAAATTGAAAAGAGATTTAAAAAAAATATGTTAATTTTAACGTCATTATTTTTTATACAAATAATTAATGTGCAAAGAAATTTCAAGAAAATGTAACAGAAATTAGCAATTTATCTTTTTATAATCATTATTTTATATCTCATTAAATTTTGATAAACTCATTCCGAATTTGCCGTCTTCAATAAATAAAAAAATTGATGTAAATACAAAAAATATATTGTTTTGTTTTTTGGTTACATGTTTAGGGTTTTAGGATTTATGTGCGTTATGATTTTTACCTATATTATATGCATATCAATTTTTAATGTATATCTATACGAATCATAAAAATGTAAAGCAAATGGCACTTTCTTATTTTGGCTTATTTTGCTTATTTTCGCGTTTTATCTATATTTTAGTTTTTATGAACGTTTAGTGCATATTGTAAGAATTTTTATCTGTTTATTGTGAATATTTATGCATATATTATGCTTATTTTAAACATTTTTTTCTTATTCTGTCATTTTGTGCATATTTGATGCTAATTTTAAGCAATTTTCAATTTCATAAATGCTCTCTCTATTGATAGATTCGTTGTAGATTATCCACAACTTTAAATCAAGGGCGTTCCACGTAGATATTGCAAATATTGTAAATAAAAAATTACGCAAAGTTCTTTTAAAAATGATTTTTGATATTGGAAAAAATTGCTAAAGCTATAAATGGAAGGTCATCAGCTGAAATCATTATTATTGATAAATCATTAATACCAAAGTTTAAATCCACACCAATAACATCTGTAGATGTTGAAAGAAGCTTTTTGGCATATAAAAATTGACAGAAGAAACTATTCTTTTAATAGTTGATATTTTTTAGTTTGTTATTTATGGAAAATATAATATAAGCCCTAGCTCTAGTTATATGTAATCAACATTACTCAAAAACGCACGTAAATACTTGTTACTACTAAACATTTATTATTACATTTATTATAAATTAGCCGATATAAGTTTAATATAACAATAATATTTTAATCATCACGCATGTCAGCCAATTTTGCCAGTTTCTATACTATTGATTGCAACATGCTCTTATCTTCTTAGTAGTAGACATCAAATATAATTATATTATGCAGCGTCAAAGAATTACTTGCTTTTATTAACTTCAAAATAAGATAATAAAATTTTCTTTAGGTACAAAACTGTGAAAGCTTTTGCAAGTTGATTAAATTTAATTGGTTTAGTTCTATATAACACAAAACTATTATAATAGCATTAAATCATTCATCTATAGATAGATAACAAAATAGCAGACGTCTGAACCATAAATCAAATAACAAACCTAATAATTGTTTTTCGCGAAAAGATTATATAAAATATTTTTAATAACGCAATATAAAAAAATTAGCTTTTGCCTTTATATCTGACTTCATTACATTCCTATTGTTATGTGTAGTCTCGTGAGATTCATATATGTGTTTATATTGAAGTAACTTATGTTTAATGAAAAAAAAAATGTATTTAACGTAGCTTGTGATATTCTCTAGCAGTTCAAAAATTTGTTATTGAAACGTTGAACTTTACCAATATTTTTAATAATAATTCTTTGTTTACGGTTTAAACACCATTTTACAAATACTTAAAAGAACTAATTTTCATTTGCATATGTAATCCTACATTATAATAAAGGAATATAAAAAAGAACATAAAAACATAAAGAATTAAAAAGGAATATTATTCCAAATCCTTTTTCTTGTTATAATTATTCTTTCTGTAAAAAATTATTTTATTAATTAATTTCGTTGACAATTTTCTTTTCCACTTTTTTATGTGAAAGATTTTTTTATATAGGTTAGGTTAAGTTAGAGGAATATTTGGTAGCTTGTATTACCCTTCAGTCAACAACATACCAGCCTGACATAAAAAATCTTGCAAGTAATATGAAACAAAGTGTTTCTAACAAAATATGGATTTACTAATTTATTTCTTTCTATTATCAGTACCATTCATTATTATTTTGTACCATTTTTTATGTTGAATATACAAATTAAAAATAATATGATCTTTTGTAAATCTATATATTATATAGATTCTTTTACTATATTAGATATTTAAGCTACAAACGTTAATAAATTTATGTAGATTGATCAACATTTTTATCTTAATTTTTTTTTAATGTTTATCAAAGATGTATAAAAACAGAATATAATTTTATATAACTTAATAAATATCTTTGTTTTAGTAGTTTTTATAACAAAAATTCTATTTGTTATATTTATAATTATTTATTTACTATTACAGACCGGTTTCGATGATATTTATCTTTTTCAATGTCATGTTTTATGAAAATGATGTATATCGTCGAGTCCGGTCTGTAATAGTAAATAAATAATTATAAATATAACAAATAGAATTTTTATTAACAAAGCTACTAAAATGAATACACAAAAATTCTATAAAATAAAAGAAGAATATATAAAATTGTTTAAATATCATCTTCCAAAATTAGGAAACTGTATTTTGTTATTCTTATTGGGAAGACAGCAATTCTCGACTTTTATAATTTTATATTAAAAATATTTTGAGGTTCATTCAACAACTAAATTATGAATTTATAGTATTTTTTTAATATCGGAGTACATTATTATATTCGTGTAAACCGGCATATGTAGCACATATTTGATGTTTTAATTAACTTGTTGAACACTATAAAGAATGTAATAACATTTTATACACGTTTTCAAATTTATTGACTTATTTCAAATTTATTTTGCATAATATGTGATATAAAGTGTCTTTAATAATATGTTTTTGTGAACTGTATAAAAATTGAGACAAACATATTCTGATATACTATTAGAGTAAAATTTAGATTAGCTTTTATAAAAAACTGCAAGTTTATTACTTAATAGTTGTAACAGAAACTGGTAATTACAGCTCATAATTAAAATAAATTGTTTAACTTCTCTTATATTTCCCATATGCTTTAAAACAATATGTTGTCGTAATGAATATGAAAGAGATACATGGTTTTGAAATCACTGTAGTTAAAGTAAACAAAATATCTTTTATTGTTATGTGTTACTAAACTAAAATGAAAAGTAATAATTGTAGTATAAGTTTTAGTCTCTAAATCAAAAACCCATTTAATTGTATAATTTTGTAACCATTAATTAATTATGAAGTCGAAGTAACTAGTTGTGTGCCCTTCTTGTAAACGAATAAAGGAAGCTAGATTAACTGTCTAGAACAACGAATAGAATTTACACGCAACCACAACGCCTATTCTGGCCATAGAATCAAAACGATTAAGTGAAAAGTTTATAATAAATATCGAAATCCACACGCGTTACAAGCGGAATAATCAAATGCATACAATTATTTCACTCTTCATAAGATATAATAATAATAATTGATTAACATGTTTATTGCCACAGCAAGTATTAATGAAGTCAAAGTGAGTTGTTGTGTGCCCTTCTTGTAAACGAATAAAAGAAGCAATATAATTTTAAGCAACCAGTATCACAACGCCTATTCTGGCCATAGAATCAAAATTAATTAATTAGGTTTTTAGTTTATAAGAAAGTTTAAAATATGTTTGTACACTTGAACACTTTAGTTGTAATGTAATAGTTATTTATGATGAGATGTGTGAATGTGTGTTTTCCAGCAGAAATTGCGAGTTTAAAGTACAAGCGAGTCCCTTTTTTATTTTTTTTTTAATAATAATATTTTTGCACATTTCGGCTTAATTTCATAGTTCAAATTTTTATGTAAAAAATCTTCAAATATTTGAAGTAATTGAAAAGTGTCAGTTCTTTCTTTAGATTTTTTATTATTAAATAAAAACTAATATTTTTTTCAAAATTTCTCTAAATTTTTTAAAGGTAGCTTGCTTTACAAAACAATATATTCTAGCACGCAAAAACTTAAAATGACTATTTTCCTCCATAATTATAAACCAATAATATGGAGCCAAATCAGATTTCACTTGCAGTGAAAATTGCACTTGTGCATGAATTACACTGACTATTTTACTATAATTTAAATACAAGCGTTTGATTTTCTAATACAAGTTGATAAATGATAATTAATATAATTATAGGTTATGTTTTGGCCTGTGTCGTTCGTGATAACAACCGCAATTGTAAATTAAAGGCAATTTAACTTTTTTTTAATAAATGGTATTTTAATGATGTAACCTAGGTTTAAAATAAACGCATTCTTAACAATGGTTTTAATTTAAAAACCAAAATGGTTTTGTACAAAACGTTAGAATCCAAATAAAATAACTAAACTTATCATCTTACGACGGCAAATTTACTTAAACATTAAGTATGTATAATAACATTTAGAGGTATGCAATTTTTAAATATAAATTTAATTATTACTAAAATGCGTCTTCTTGCCATTGGTCAACTTTGCATTTTAGGTGAATGCGCCGGGCAATATAAATTTTAAAATGTTAGGTGTTACTTAGCTTACCGATACTTCTACTACTACAAATGGGATGTACCTATTTAGTGTACTGGTTTTTGTAATTTCAAAGAAGAGTTGTTATTATTATAATAAAACTTATTGCAAACTTATTAATATTGGGTGGCCAAATTTGGACGTTGTTATAGTATGGAATAGGTCCAATTCTGATCATTTTACTCTAATCTAATTTTACAAAATGAATTTATTAGTAGTTTAAAAAAATAAAAGATTTTTCAAAATCAGTTTTTATTATAGCTTTTATTTGGTTTATTTCTTAAGTTATATAAACAGAACCAACACATCTTTACATAGAATAGTGTTCTAGTAATTTTTTTTTTTAATTTTAAATTTTTGAGATATATAAAAATGATTAATGTAGGTTATAGATATACAAATATGCGATTCACATGTCGTATGACAGTGCAGTAAAAATATTTAAAAAATAATCTCTTCCTAGCTTAACCAGGAGAAACTAGTTGGGAGAATCAAAACAAAAATTGCATATTTGTATATATTAACCATTTTGAAAAAAATATATACATAACTTGGTATACCATGCGTTTGAATTTCCGTACATAGGACAAGCGCTTTTTCCGGTTTGTTTTTTTGTCTTTTGTCGGCTTCTCCTTTGCAGAGACAAATAAAATAAAATAAAACTGGCAAAAAAAATATATTTAACAGTAAACAATAAGAAATAAAGGCGTACACTCTTAATGAAAAAATTAAGATTATCTCATTACCTTTTTAAGGCTATTCTTTGCGCCAGATAAGGGATTTATTTTCTATAAAAAAATCCCTGTAGCCAGATACCTTCTGTGTCGACGATAGCAGCAATATTTGCAAATTTTACGAAGAAAAGGTGCATTGTAGGATGTAAATGCCATAAAACATCCACAATAAGTGAAGATGTCGAAATGCAGGAAATAATAGTGTGTTAAATGATCGGAGAAGATTCTTATTTGTCCATTCGTAAAATTTTAGTAGAAACTAATATTAGTGTCACTAAAGTTCACAAAATTCTAAAATAACATAAATATCATTCCTGTAAATACCAAACACATCAGGAAATTTTCCCTGAAGATTAGTATTGTAGAATGGAATTTTGTGAGACAGTAATATAACGTGCAATTACAGATAACAATTTTATTGAACATCGTGTTTACTGACGAATTCTCGTTTCCGTTACAAGGCAAACTTAATCCGTCTATTCTTCGTTATTGGTCTATTGAAACTGAATATTGGCTATTAAATTTAAGAACAAAGTATCCTGAAAAAGTGAATGTTTGGGCCGGTATTTATATGAATAATATCATTGGACTTTTTTTATCGATGGAAATTTGAGCGGAGTAACTTATTTAAATCTGCAAAAACGTGGAGCTCTTTTCTACTTGATTTATAATAAATTATTATTCAAAAGGTACATTAAAGGTATTTTGTTGCTTATGTTATTTGATGGGATACAATTAGTGTTTTATTGATTTTATAAATTTTTTGTCCAATTTTTCCAAAGTTTGGATAAGTAAAGATTATGTCCTCATACAATTACTTATTAACTGCCAACAATTTGAAAATATAAACGACATGATTAATTTTATGCTGGAGTTTTTACAAGATCTGAAAGTGCTCTTTTTTAATATTGTTTTACGTTTTCTTTCTTAACCAACAACAAGGCCCATTGTTGAATTGTAATATTTTGAATTCGTTCAATCAACTAAACTCAATACAAATGTTCAATTGTCAACTTTTCCTCTAACTTCGTTGCTATCTCAGCAGCACTTTTATCGAGCACATTATCAAGTTCAAGTATGGTCGAAAATGACAAACTGAAACTTAACAATTGAAATGGAGTATTAATAAAAGATGTTTTAGAGCCAGTTATAATTTTGCTCCAAGCCGCTCTTGTTTTTTTATTCAGTACAATATTCAGCAACTGCGAGAAAAGCTGTGGTTCCAATTGTGTGTGTAGGAAAGTAGGGTTCTGTTCTATAGTCTATAGCAATGTTTCTATTACTTCGTATTAATTGTAACATTGCTTACAGACTACAGACGAGGACATCGTTCAAGATCGATCGATCATTGTATCTTACCAAATAACATGATAATAAGTAAGAATATACATTTAATGTACCTTTTAAATTATCATTTAATATAAATTAAATAAGTAAAAGCCCCACGTTCTTGGGTTTTTTTATGTATTGATTACAAAATTACTTTTTACAAAAAAACTCCTTAACTACAAATTAGCCCTATATGTTTTTCTTGGTACCTTCACGTTCTCTAAATATTTGTAAAAACCTGTTTTTGTGACCTTCGACTTTGCGTAGCAAGCGGCAGTCAAATCGATGGGGACTTTTCACACATTATAGTCAATCATCATAATAATCAGCCTGTTACAATTGTTTTCTAACTTGAGTCATTTTTTAATCTATTTCTCTTGGATTGTTGGTATGAGAGAGACTGTGTTATAAACATGTAAGTATGAGAGTGACTGTGCACCACCGCGCCGTAGCGTTAGTTTATAGTCAATTAATAACTAGTTAAATTTTTTTTTTCAATATTAATGTAATTTGTTTACGTACACCAACATTCAAACAGGTTAATTACGCAAACATCAATATAATAAATTAATATTATTTTTCTAAATATCTTAACTTTTGTTTAAAATTCACAATTGCAAACTGTCATGCCGTTAATAATTTGAATACATTTCATTTAAACTATTAGATTAGAATAGAAACTTTGGGTCCATTTTGTAAAATGATACATGCTTATTTATAAGAGATTTAGGATGACAAGGAAATAGTAATTGTCTCATTGATTGATTTACTTCTGTTTATTATTGATGTCCTTAATGGCCTTAATGCTAACAATCTTCCACAAAGCACGTATTATCTTACTTAACATCTTAATAAATAGAGATAATAGATTTCAATACATATATTAAATTTGTATATTTATGTATTAATAATTTGCATTACTAAGTGCAGTAAGTTTGGGATGGCCATTGTCTTGTATTTAAAAGTATTTTTATTACTGTTTAATTATATAAAATCTAATTTTTTTTTTTTTCAGTGACTGGATGACAGCAATTAGTAATACTGTAAGTATTTTATAATTTAATTTTATAAAATTTTTGGTTTATGTCGTTGATAAATTATTGGTAAAATGAGACAAGATATCACGTTACACGGGGTATTTTAGAGAGACAAAACGTCCGGGCGGAAATACGGCGCCGTTGCACGTCAATAAATAAAGCATAAAAAATTGCCAATAAATTATTGACTATAGAATAAATAAAATAAAAAATGTAATCATCTTGCGATATTATATAATATAAAAGTGATGATAATAAAATAATATTATCACATTAATTTTCATGTCCATAAAACGTTATGAACCATAAAAAACTTTTTTTGCAAATTATTCATTTAACACAATCTCGTTGTTTTCTAGAGTACCGAACCGCCATTTTCACCATTCCCGTTCACCTAACGTTTCGCATTCATCGTCCGGGCGCTTCCTTATGATATAAATTACATTGGATTTTAGATATAGTAGTCGACATTCATAATTTATTTTAGCAGTTATATACCTTAATTTGTGAAAGGATTTTCATTTTCATTCCGCAGCAGCAGTTTTTAAATACATTTAATTTTATATCAAGATTTAAGCTTTACTGTCTATTTTAATATTCAAAAAAACATACCACTGAAAAGTTTTAAAAAATTCTTTAGTATTAGATAAGTATATTCATTCTGCACATTTTTATTAAAGCAAAATAAAGTTGTATCTAAGATAAAACTAAAAAAAATTTAGACATACTCTTATAAAATAAATAGCATAAAATAGAGTGAATAGATACACTTAACCGATCTAATATTAAAAAACTGGAAAGTGCTATAAATATTATTTTCGGCTTAAAACATGGGTTTTGGTCAATTCTTTAAACTTTGTGCTAAAGTAGGCCGTAAAAAATTTACCAAATAATAACCTCTTCTTTTCAATAATAGAAACACGTATTAAAAATTCACGTTTATTTCGGTTGTACTGTATACGCCACGAACAATAAAATATGTGCTAATATTTAAAAAAAATATTATATTAATCCTGAATTTTATTCACAAAGCATAGTAGTATGAATATAATTTTTGAAAATACTTGAACAAAACAGAAAAAATTAATTAGAAATTTCTTATTTTTAATGACTTCTTTTGTAGTTTTCAAATAATAATTCGGTCACTTGCTCATAGGTAAATTCAAATACATACCTTCAAAACAAAATAAAAAAATCCCGAAACATTCCGTGAATCTTTGTGCCGATAACATTCTCTCTGAAAATTATTATTTTTGGTGACGGTTTTAACTTGTTCATTATAAAGTTTACTTGCGGTTAAAGTTCCTGGCTTATTTTGGATAATAGGAAATTTTACAACTAGCCAATCCCCAATCTTAATAACCTTTCTTACTGAAAAACAATAAGTAAATGGATCTTCCGGTGGTGTTTGGTCTACATTTGTCAATAGCTTATTAAAATCGAGTTGTTCTACCATCTGTTTTGCAAATAGAATTCACTACATTCACTTTTAGAAAACTGCAAGAACCTGGCGCATGTAGACTAATAATATCGCACGCATCTTTGGACAACGATTCATTGAAACCATGCTTTTTGCTGGTTTTACGTTGACATTGTCTTTTTTACATAGTTGTTTGTACTCTAAAGTTGCATTTCAAAGTTTTTTAAAACTCAATAAAAGGCTGATCGATCCCCAATTATTGCCCAGCTCATTGTTTATATAAGATGGTGCAGTACAAAGCATCTTTAATGAAACGATGTCCTAGCAAGTGGGAATATGCCGCATCTTTTTAAATCTCTGATGATTTTTGTTCCATGATCAGAGATGAACTTAATTAACTTATCTAGTAGTCTTGGAAATTTGCATTTAGACAAACTTGTCTATTTTTATCTGGATTTGCCTACTATTCTCCAGAAAACACCACATTTAGATATTGGATAAGATGCGTAAAATTTACAGAAAGAAAATTCAGGTTTTTTTCATAACTTGAGTACCTCAACCCTTAGGTGTGAAACCAAGTTGTCTGCAAGCAAAATCTGTTTCTTGTTTGTTTCATCAAGTATAGAATAGCGACAGTATCTATGCCAATCTTCAAAGCAGTAGTTTTGACCTGATATTGTGCAATTGTATCTAAAATTTTTAGACACATCATCCACAAATTGTACATGTGAACTGCCTTGTACACCACGTAACGGGACGTAATATAGTCTCATCTCCAGCAGCATTGAACACTATTGAAATTGATGCCTTTGTACTATTTATCAGTTTTTTGAGATATTTGCAGCCTTTTCTGATGAAATCTAAATAATTAAGTGCATTTTTTGATTTGATACAACATTTCCAATTTTATATCATAAAAATGATAAAATTACTCAATAGAATTTAAACAATAACCAACGTCGAGTTCAAGCCTTGGTACTATCCAAGTTTTGAAAACTGCTACTTAGATTTTGTAGATATTAAGTTAATTAAAATTTAATCTTAAAGTCAATTTGAAAATAAATACATGACAGCAACCATGTCAAAATTACTTTTCATTTTAAAGAAATTATACAGCGTGTAATTAATATTCTTTACAAATTTTCAAAGTCAATTACGATTATTATCCATAGATTTGAAATATTAGTGGGCAAAGAATTATTATCCCAATCATTCTTTAATAACCACAATTGTTGTAATAAAATTTGTATGGAAACTGTCTTAATCAAAACCACCAAGTTCTAACAATTTGACGAGCTGATTTGTTAAATCGTTTGCAATTGTAACCCATAGCGCAGTTTGATGCCGAGTCCGATGCACGCATCATAAAATTGCTTAGTATTTTACACAGTCCCATGAAATCTAAATTGTCGTAACTAGAAAGGTCTCGTCAATGCATTTGATGCTTCAAATGTGTGGCAAGGCAATCATAAGATTTATTGTACCAGTTGCAAGTTATGTATCATTTGCTTATATTTATTTTTCTTATTTATAATAATACGGCATTTTTAATGTTTTTTTTTCCAATTTAAATCTATACTTATTAACTCTTTTAATTATATAACCTTTCTTCTTTCGGGTTCATCGCACTAGACTGTTTTGTTAAAGTTTATTATGTTTTGACCTTGAACCCAACCTATCAAAATATTCATGTATTATTTCTGATGAATAAGCAGCACGATTGTTTATAATATTTAAGTGTATTGTATGGAACAATTCATTCATATGTCGTTGCAAAAAGGAGTATACAAATAACTCTTGTCCAGGTAATCCTTAATAATATTTCTCGCCGTAATGACGTCAATAGGATAAAATAACCCTATGCAGAACAAGTCTTAAGCCTATCAACAAGAAGTTGTTTTTCTATTTTAAACAAACATATCTGCCCATTACGTGGTTTTAAGTTTGTCCCTCTTTCCAAGTTGCGGTATATGACCAAATGATTTATTTCATTACCGGCTAAGGGAAACACTTAATAATATCGTGCCATTTTTTACCTCAATTTCTAGCTCCAACGTAGCTGAATCGTGTTTTGTTTGGTTTAAGTGACTTTGATATGTACTTAATAATGTAAGTAATGAAACTGTCGATTTTATGACTGCTAACGCGTAGAAAAATGTAGCCAACTTTAATTTGTTGTATTTTTTTTCTACCAACCTTACCAAAATAAATATAAAACATCAAATTTTATTTTAGATACTATTTATATATTTTAAATGTGTCTCACTAAGTTTTGCATCTATTGCAGTTCACCCCATTTTATTTAAGAATTATTGATCAAAATGTATATATTCAGCAATTCACCAATTTAACTATTTTACCTCACAGTCTGATAAAAATCCTTCTAGAAAATGCCTAAGATTTGGTGAAACCGGCTGTTTTTATTATGTCTTTATTTTGCCAAAGTTTCTGCAACTACACAAATGTCGACGATTTAATTTATTCTCCCTATTAACAAATTAATAAATATAAAAATATCCCCATTTGTCAATCAATTTCAAAGAACCTTTTCAATGCATGTTTGTTGTCATTAGTAGAAACTGAATTAAGAAGCAAAAAATATGGCACACAATTTATGCGAAAATAGCTTAAAATGAGCATATACCTGAAAAATGCATAAACATTACGAAAAAACTTTATACGCAATAAATACTGGCGTTTCTCAAAAATAAAAAATATGTATGTTATGATATTTATGATATTTATTTATGATATAAGCATAAAAATGGAAAAAAGCATAAACTTTGTCTCTAAAAAGTCGGTGATTATTTTTCTCTAATTCGTGGACAATTAAAGAAATTTTTATAAATATTTTTGCGTAAGCATAAATGATAGAAATCCGGTCTCTAGTCATTACTCTGTGCGCAGGAACAAGGCCACGATTCTATGGTAACCTAATTTAATGGTAGGTGTCACATTTGGCAAAAATGCTTTAAATGTTTTAAACTATTTTGAAATACTTGTTGTTCGGTATTGCAAAAAATACATCTTTTGATAATCATGCAAATAAATTCAATGTAAAAATGAATATTGACAGAAACGGATGTGACATGTGATTTTCCCAATGCACCAGTGTGTTATCAAGTTTCTCTCTCATCCATTGTTTGCTTCATTCGCTCCTCTCGCAATTCTCAGACTCGACAAAGTAGCACTGTCTGGCTTTGATATAGAAATAACTATTTCCACTATTTCTATCTTACAAACTATATTGTAAATAATTATTATTTACAATTAAAATTTTTAAATGGAGATGAAGTTGCAATTAGAATATTGTAATTATTAAATAATTACTACACCATTACTTCATTTTAAACTAAATGTTTCAAAAATTCACCTCGGGTGAA
Organism: Tachinus sp. AB-2021; assembly: GCA_030264575.1. Classification (NCBI taxonomy): domain Eukaryota; kingdom Metazoa; phylum Arthropoda; class Insecta; order Coleoptera; family Staphylinidae; genus Tachinus; species Tachinus sp. AB-2021. Next base: position 19,002 of record JARJEC010164406.1, on the reverse strand, counting down.
GATCCTACCCACAAACTTTGAATTTCATGTCCATTGCTCTACCAATTGAGCTACGGATTCTACAATTACGTTAAAGTTTTGGCGGCGATCGATATCATACAAATATAAATAATAATTATTTACAATTAAAATTTTTAAATGTAACCTAAGTTGAAGTTAGAATATTATAATTATTAAATAATCACAAGCAAAAGCTGCTATTTCAATCTAGTTTCCATCAAAGTCGCAAGGTGTTTATAAGTTATTAACTCCTCGAACAGTTTTACAACTTACTACAAAAATTGCTATTTTAACACTAAAAACAAAACAAAATGTTGTAATTACTTAATTTATTTACTTATAAATAGGAACATATACATGAAAATTAGAACAATTACTGATATTTATTGATGTACCCAATCTATGCAAGTATAACTTTTGAAGCTTTATTTATATGCAATACCTTCTTTTGGGTATTTTGTGTTGGTTTTGTTAAAAATAAATTTGTGTGATTTATTTATTGGTAGCTATTCCACAGATTGTTGTGTTTCTTTGCAAATCTGCTTTGGAATTTTTCTTTAAAAAATAAAACCAATTAACAATTTACTCACTTCTACTTAAAATTCTGGTTGTTGAGGTCACTTCACAAACATTTGATTGTTACATTTATCATAATATTGCAAACAGAAATAAATTATCTCTATTAAATTTGAGATAAGCAACACAAGTATTGCGTATTTTTTCCCGTAGAATCAAAAGTTGGAATACAAAATGAAGGTTGTCTGAAGATAAAATTACTTACCCAATGGTGAGGAACGACTTTAAAATGTTTGAAGATAACCCCATTTTTTATTCCAGATTTTAATTCTACTAGAAAAATAAGCAACTTTGTATTTTACATAGTTGGCTCTGTAGCCAAGTACTGTTTTCAATTTTGTTTTTGTTGAGAACAGTGCAATTTATTACGCAGTATGAAAAGAATATCATATAAAAGTCATGTATTTTATACTGCAACAAAAAATGGAGGTTTCTATTTAAGATTCTAAAGTTACTCCTTCCCCTTCTCCCGGGGGGTGAGAGCAGGGAAGAAAATTTTATAGGATCGGGTCTTGAAAACCATTACATTTCGAAGCTCGTTTTGCATACTATAATATATTGTATTTGGAAAAATAAAAACCGATAGAATATAATTTCATTTTATTATAGAATAGATTGCTTGAAAGTAAAAACCTATACTGTTGCAGAAAGAAATCACACATTCCAAAATTAAACTATCTTAATTTAGAAAAAAAAATTATCTGCAGTCATCAATTATTTTATTAATTAAAAACTTCTAGTACTTAATACAAAATTTATTGCAATATTAAAAATAATCCTGAATACACAAGAAACAATCGCAATAATCCAGCTTAGTCCCAGTAACAAAAAGAAAATTTGCAATTTATTTTATCTTATAAATTTCTTATTGTTCCGCTTTAGATAATTTACTGACTTACCTATATTAAATTAACTTGGTGATGTTTAACTTCTTAAACTCATCAGTTCCCGAGGCGCTGGATACCGAGCCTTAATCACGACTCCGAGAAAATTTCCAAAGCGCCCTTTTATTTACGACAATTAATTTCATTTCTACCTACACCGGAGGGCTAGTAAATATCCAAGCGACCAAATAACGACTATAGGAAGTCCAATTCCAACCGAGCGAAAACCACTTCATATTAAACTAAGCCTGGTAAATTATTTACATACTAAACACTATCTCTTCCGAATGTATTATCGGAATAAATTTGTTTGGACGCGTCCAGAAACCTGCCACCCTCTAGTTTGGTTTGCGGTTGGTGTGTCAGTAGCAGTCCATGCCAACATTACATGTTAATTTAACAATTGCAAATGTTTGATTCAGATTACTGTTTTGTCGTAAATTTTAAAGTAGCGTGTGCTCAAGATATATTATTTGTTGAAATGAAGCTTTAAATCAATCAAACGGCATCCATTACGGACAGATGGATTTTCATTCAGAAGAGGCGTTACGATAATTAAACTTCAGCTGATGATGCTTGGTGGTGATATTAATTAAGCCGCATTTAAATTCTTTTTATGTTGCAGCTGCCCCCACCTACCCACCTCAACGTTGTCAAACGACTGTCACTCACATCACATCACAGTAAGTATTTATAACGTCACCATTAACAAATTGTTCTGTTACATAAAAGAAATTATAGTTAATAATAAAAGTTTAATTTAAAAAAATATATTTTTATTTAAATATTTAATGCAAGTTTTCAATTAAAAATATCATTAATGCTGTAAATTTTAATTGGTTGGATGATAAAGTTTTGTAATTAAAGTTCCGTTTGTGCGATGAACCGTTTGGACATTCGAGTATCACCTTGCAACCAACCGCATCATCAACTTCACAAGCCACAAAACTTCAATTAATAAATTTATCCTACTAATATATTTCAATGGATAACTAATTCTCCATTAATTCGCATTGAATTGATAACCGTCCTGTGAATCGGCACATTTCATCCTGCGGTAAGAATCCTTCTTGCCTAGAGAAGTGTCTTCATTAACTCTGGCACATAAACGGTTGCTTTGTGCCTTCTCTTGGTAAAATTCAATTCAGACGCATCTATTATCTAACGGCACTTTGAAGGCGCTCCACATCAATCTCTGGTCCCTTTGTGAACGGACAACATCAGACGTTGTAGGTATTGGCTCAATTAAAGTTTACTTAATTAATTATTCGTGCGGGCCACCAACTTCAACTTGCAAAATATCTTTGCGTAGATCGATAAGCGTAACAAACAATTCTATAGATTAATTTTGCTAAGTCTAGCAAGATGCTATAAATTATGTATTAGAAATTTAAATTTTAATATAAATTTTGTATAAGAAATTTTAAGTCAAGATGTTAGGTTACTGGATTTTGACGTGTGTTAACATGCTGTAATTTGTAAACAAATTATTTACACAAGTGTAAATACAAAAACAATTTATTGTAATATTTGTGAAGTCTGTATTCCCGACCCCTAGAACAATAGTCAACACTTTAACCACTGAGTCAAAATGTATCAATTATGAATTTTTATCACCATTTTTTGTTTCTGAATCTAAGTGTCTATTTGTTTATGTTTAACAATATTGCCCCCAAGTAGCCGATCAGGTGACTCCCAAACCACCGGATAAAAAAAAATTAGATAAAATTGTTATAAACTGAAAGAAAATAATTTAGATCGATATTGAATTAGTGGAATTCCAATCCCCTACTCGGTCCCAAAGCAGAGTTTGGACAAAACATATTTTTCTGAATGAAATGATACCAAACACGTAACATTCTATCAAAAAATAATACAGTAAATGTTCTTTCAAATGCAAGTTACTATGGACATACGGTTTATTTACGTTGTCGGTAATGGAAAAAATATTGTATGACACTCTTGTGTAAATAGTTGTTGCACTTAAACTCGCAATTTGTGCAAAAAACCTCACGCTTGCATCATAAATAACTATTACAATATTTCCAACAATCTTATGCTTAATATCATAACTCATTTTAAGTATAAAATTAAATTTGTGCTACAATTTTGATGCGGATTTCTTTAAAAAATATGCAATCATCATGATTACTTTTACTCTGTCAATTGCTGTTTTAAATAACAGCTTTGTATTTTGCTGCTTTTGCTACTATTTCCTTGCAGAATTACTTTCAATAGTTTGTATCATGTCTCTTGATGTTTACAAAGTATTGAGTTTTTTAAAGTACACATACATCTTTAACTATCTCGTCTTTCTATCGTCGTTGCAAATCTCCTTGTTTATAACTAGGTCAATATATCTTATATTGTATTTCTGCAAAGCTACAACGTAAAGGCCTTATTTTTTTATAAATGATTGAGTGATTGTTGAGATTTTTATTTCATAGACATGAAGCATGCCCGTTTTCATATCAATGCTTATTATGTTATTGCAAAAAATATTTCAATTTTATTAACTCGTATTTATTATATAACTTTAAATATAATAAACAAATTTATTGTATTGTGATCGAATATGTATGAAATTAGTACTCTAATAAAAATAGTCTCTAGTCTAATAAAACTTTTAAGTTTATTACAAATTCTTATCTACAATCAAGATTATAGTTGTTAAACTAGCATTAATTTTAAGTTAAACAAAAACTTTTTCAATTTATACTTAAGCTGTGGTTTCAATTGCCAGAGTGTTATCAGATTTAACAACGAGTTTCCATTTACAGGCCAACAGCATCAGCAAGTGTCGAGTATAAGGAGTGCCGATGTGGGCAACAAAAGAGGGAATCCGGCATACGAAGCAGATCACACGGTTCTCTCAGGGGTGGCAATAGACTGGGGCCACGGATGGGGCTGGGGACAGGCTGCCTGGGCCGCACATACCGCATGTGCACACGACGCTGCAGCAGCCAGCACGGCTCTCTACTGCCACGCAGCCGAAGACTACGCACTTGGAGGATACGACGAGGTTGACTGGAGCGCATTTGGAGATTTTAGTTTTTAATTGGATTGAAGAAAATATTAAAATATGCGGCACTTCTAAATTTTAATATATACTCCAATTAGGTAACACAATCACTTAATAGGTAAGAAGCACTTCAGCTTACGCATAACTCCTATCGTACAAAACATGAAATATCATAATGAATTATCGAAAAGAGAAAATAATTTTTATTGGCTTTTGGTGAATTAAAAAGTTGTTCTATGAAACTACTTTCTAGTCTACTGGAGAATCAGAGTATGATTAGTTTTTATAATATACAAAACTTTAATGTAAACTTTAATGATAAGTTTATAAATTTAATATTATGGCCATTCAAGTAAAATTAATGTGATTGGTTTTAGCATCATTAAGTAATTGCTAAATTATTGTACAGTGTTTTAAAATTTAATAGAAACAAACATATAATTAATACATCGTATTAATTAATTAAACTATGGCGTGGTCGTATACGTAATTTGCTAAAGAGCGAAATTTGCTGACAACTGGAAACAAGTAATGGCTACAGTATAAAAGGTTTTAAAGATATTGAAGCACCATTGCAAGAATATTAAACTGCCACACAAGTGCCACTGCTTTTACGTACACCTATATAATTCCAGCTTAAAATAAAGGCAATTTGAGTACATGCTTGACGTGCTCTCAGATTAACTTCATTAAAGCAAAACTTTGACTGTCACTATTTTATAAATTTAATATTTTACATAACCTAATTAAATAGTTTATTTAGGGAAAAATTTCAACAATATATTGTTTTTTGGAATTTCTAATAATAAAAATTTAATTTACTTTCCTATAAATATAATATGATTCATCTGAATTGAGACAGATATTGATTATAGAATACACTTATTTTTCATGTTCTACCAATCAAATAGCTTGTCACTCAAGTTGAGTAGTTTATTAAATATGCACTTAACTGATTAAACTTTGTTTAATGAATAATTACTACTAGTATCTATTTGTATAATAAGTGGAACTTAATTCCCAATTAGTTTTTATAGATTATTGGCAATATATTTTACAATGCCACATTTGAAAGATGTCATAATTTCAATATAATTTTTTACCCCAAAAACTAATATAAATTTTTTTTATAACTTGTTACAAAGTTTTCTAATATTACTTTATTAAACAGCCTAAAATAACGAATAACTCTTCTTACGATGCTCTTTTTAATTTTAATTTTTATCTGTTTTTCTATAGAATTGCATTTTGTAAAATTGAACATTAGTTATCATTTGGTTTGTTTATTTATTTTTTAACTCTGTTACCTTCTTAAGCTTTTTTTATAGTTCACATAACATTTCTCATGTTGTTCTAATACCGTCTATTTCTTCTCAAACACGCACTTCAATGTCTCTGTTATTTGAGGCTACATACATCTTTTGATTTGGATAACCCCACTCAAAAAATCAAAAAAACGATTATGTAATGTCATTAGAATGCAAAATAAAGTGACCAGTAAACTTTGCAACAAAGTTTGATTTTACCGTGCTCAATACATGCGCAGTATCGCCGTCTTGTTTAAATCATACTTCGTTTATGCAAAATCGTAGCCCAAAATATTTTTACCATATGAATGTAACAATTAAAATTAATGCTAATCATTTTATCATTTGATTTAAACATATATCGTTTTGTCAGTTCAAATATTAAAATTTAATGCAAACTAAAAGGTGACACCGGTTTCATGAAATTCGCAAGTTTCATGAAACCGGTGTGGAATTTTTAAGCTATGTAACGGACGTTTAATTTATTAAAACATCCAACAAAATGGAAATTATCTTCAGTAGTACTTTGCCATCAACAAAAGAATTATTTGATTTATACAATTTTCCAAGTTTGTTAAAAAAACGCACTAATTTGTTTTTTAGCTTGTGAATAATTTAAATTTTTTATGGTTGAAAGCACAAATATGAACGCATAAATTTTTAGTAAGCTGTTTTCAAAAATTTACTATACAAATACCTTGTTGCCAATTAAGCAGGATTTCTTCCTAGAGCTTGTTTGACGCGTTTGTTATTTTGCTAGTTTTTACTGTACACAGTAAACCTTCAGTAAATGTTGAGGCAATCCCTATTTTTTTGCACATTGTCGTGTTAGAATTTGTCCATGTTTCTCCCAACAACAAATTTGAAACAAAACTGCTTTTTCAGAATTAATTGAATTTTTTATAAAGTTTTTAGCTACATTGATTTATTAAAAATTGAATATTTTTTATTTTATTTTTTAAAGGTATCATTCAGTATAATGAAAATAAAACGTTTTTATATTTTTATGCTACTAATTTTATTAAAGGAGAATTATATTTTTTAACTAAAAACATCATTATAACTGAAAATCAAAAGCAGAAGATAGTTTTTTTTATTTGCTGGTGCTTTTTCAAAAGAGATTATAACTGTAATTATTTTTGTCTATATATGTTGTTTTATTAATAGTATTTTACAATATAATATAAAATTTGTGTTTTTTAATATCAATTTTGTTAATATGTCTATGTTATTTACCGGTTTCAAAAAAGTAAATTAGTTATCAAGGTGTTAAATCAATTTTTACACCGTCGCAACAAAATAACACCTTGTAACCAAATTTATGTTAATTTTAATAAACATAATAAATGTGGATTACAAGTGAGTAAGCATTAGAATATTTTATTTATTTCTCATTTGTAAATATCAGTTTATCTGGTCATTTCAAATGACAGCTAAAAATAATGTTTCTAAATGAAAGCTCATTAGATTTTTTGTCAACTATCAAAATTTATAGAATTTTGATTACTTTGATGTAATAGTTACAAGTGAGGAGCAAATAAAATATTTAGTAGTTTTATCCCGGTGTATACCAATTGCGCAAATATTTTAACGATTACATAAGTGCACGAATACCATCAAACATTTTAGAAATAATAAAAAACACAAAATAATTGCTTTTGGATAAATTATTATAAAAAGATTATAAGTAGTAAAATAGATATTAAATTGAGTCGAGCTTGATTGACCAAAACGAAAAAAACTCATTTTTCAATTGTCAAAAAAGCATTCACGCAATACTTAGTGCATCCGTGGTAGTACATCAAATTCTCGGTAATATTTATCCGTTAAGAGGCGACTTTTATAATAAAAATAATATATAATAATATGCATGCAATATGATGATGAATTTTATCATCACCATCATGATGATAAAGTTTGCAAAAGATCAGTGAACAATACACGCGGTGGAGGACTAGGCCGGCAAGACAAAGTAAAGAGGCTGCGGGACTGGCGATACCTGAACTATGATATTCTCTTAATTGTTTTCTGATATAAAATAATATATGTACATTTGTATGTACAAGGTGAGCGATTGGAACCAAGTGTTTTTGGAATAATCCTTAAATTGTTAGTTATTGCTGAAAAAAGTATTAGTAGAAGAACGTAACATAAACGTAGCATTTCATAACAAAAATGAACAAAATATATTTCTAGCATGTCCAGGTCAGATCTCTATTCAATTGAATGATTTGTTCACGGATCACTTACTTTAATTCGTCTAACGTCCTCGTAGACACGTTACTTAAAGTGCCCCTATAGAATAAAATTATATGTATATAAATCAGTATAAGCAAGATGTCGCTAAGGAAATAGAAAGCAAATAATAGCACGGTGGTCCGTCAGTACATTTTATTAAATCTAACAATCAATACATTTTGTAACTCAGAGATAATAAAAAGTGTTTACCCTCTGAATGTATCGGTTAGATGTAAAGGTAGCCGTCCATCCATTTTGTTTAAAAAATAGTGACCTTAGGGTTGTGTAGCAATTTTTCCTAAAATTGTCGCAGGTTTTCAGCAGCCCAATAAAGTAATTTTGTTTATTGGCAATTCCATTAAAATGGGAATGGGCCGGAATGAGTGATCAATTCCAGCCAACATGTTTTCATTATGCTCATAACGCGGATTTTTTACGCGAAGTTCAATCGTTTTGAGTAACCCCTTACGTATAACTCTTGCACAACCGCTAACTTATACGAGTGGAAATATAATTCTCCAAGTAAAACAAAAAATAAAATGCCGCATGATTTTTCCAATGGTCAAGTACTAGCCAATCAAAAAACACTTGGATCCTGTTGCGTACCCTGTATCCCAACCATCAGAGTGACCACACGTCCACGTCATTTTTTGTGATATTCGTAAATATAATGTTATATGTTCCAAATGACGTCTAATTGAAGTCATTTTTAGTCAAACAAATGACATCTCATTTTTATAACGACGTATTATTTTCAACGTCATAAAGACGTATTTTTGTGTCATTTTTGAGACGTCAATTTCCAACGTTATATTGACGTACGTCTTATCATTTGTGCCTCTAAAGCACATACCACTATACAATCCGAACATTTTCACGAATCATGTGCCAAAACTAACCTCCCTCAGTTTTAGTGAGCATGGTAATGAGTTTGTGGATTGTGATAATTACAATTCTTATCAGTAGTTAGCCAAAAATTAGCCAAAATAACTTTGGATATTCAGTCCTAGTCTGAAGTGGAATTAATTAAAAGGAATAGCTGCCGGCCTGAATATTTATTATTATGCATCCAAAATAAGTCAGAACTCCAAAATGTAAACGTATAATAAAGTGTTTATAATTAATATTGATTAAGAAACGGTTTATTCGATGAAATTTTTATAAACGCTTATTGAAAAAATACCAGCACGTATATTTTACGTCACCGACTGACTGTCAATTTCACGTTATTGCGTAGATAATAAAAATAATTTTCAGTTTTTTATGCTAATGGAATTGAAAAGAATATTTCATCCAATTTACATTTACCGACAAAATAAAAACATTAAGTAAAATGCTGTAGGTATAATTAATATTAAAATGGTTAAGAAACTTTTGTAAATAATTTGCATTTATAGGTTTGTGTTTATGATAAACACAAATAATTATGAATCCTTATTTATTATTTTTTTTATTGAGGCCGGTTCATCTGGGTTTTCCCGGGCCGCTTAAATTTGTCAGTCCGCTGAATACACGCAAGGTAACCGGTTTAACTGTACTCAGAGAGTAACTGGTCATATTTCTAGGTTTTTTCGTAAAAACGCCTTTACCATGTTAGTTACGTTTACTACTATTAATTTCTTAAATGAATTTACTACTTAGTTGTTTTCTTTTTCATTTTAAGGTTTTAATTGAATAAGTACGGCATCATATCATATTTGTGTGAAATGTAAATATTATTAGATTAAAACAAAGCATTGTCATGCTACGCATACTGTTTAATTTATAATCTAATTAAATAGTAATTTATCAATTATTAATTTTAGACGACGTGATATATAATGGACTATATTCAACGATATTACATTACGTTTTCATTAGAGCATGCATTTAGGCAACATTAATATATTATAGTGTATAAAAACAAAATATTAACATAATGCTTGCGTTCATATTTTATTTATATTTATATTTTCTATAAGAAAAAAGTAAGACTGTTGTTTTAAACAAAGTTGCTTGGTTTATTAATAAGTAGGAACGTAAAAATTTACATTCTTTTGGTTTTGAGTTCATTAATTTTGCAGTTTATTTTTATATTTTGGACTGAAAAACAATATTTGCCAGCATATTATGAATATTTAGAAAGTAATTATAAACATTTTTAAATTATTTGAATATAATCCATGTTGAATTTTATCAAATTTCCATTTATTTTCACTGTAAATGAATATGGTGTCTGACATGTAATTATAATTCTAGAACGCTTTATATCGCTAAAATCGAAATTTAAAAAAATACTACATCAGTTTTTTATATAATATATTCATTAATTTTAAAATTACTTTTGTAGTAACTAATTTGGGTTTTATTTTAATTCAATTTTATTTTTGAATTTCTAATTTAACAATTCATAATTTTTATGATTTTGTTACATGTAAAATGAATTAATTAAAATCATCTAACCGTAAATTTTAATTTTAAGCCGTAAATTATCTTAATAGTACTCAGAATGGCCCTAATATTATTATAGTCATCGTAAATCTAGAAAAGAAAAAAGGTTTAATCCTTGCGCCGCAATATTTTTCTCTCTATTTGAGGGAGGTTGTTGTAAAAAGATGTTGAATTTTCCACCCTTCTTAACGCTGACAAAGTTGTTACAAGCACCTGTGCCTATGTAAACGCAGGCATATGTTCCGATAACGAGACATAAAATTCAAAGAAAAATCCATTTTTACAGCCACCCTTCTCATACCTTTAGACATATGTAGCACGTATTAGTAAAATATAATGTAAATAACATCGACAGCGTCCTCTAATAATCAAATTATGTACGTGTTATTATTTTCTCTACTAATTTATTTTATGTAAAAATTCATTAAAATAGGAGAAACAAGAACTGCATTTTAAGTACAGTAAATGGTGCATTTTTACTCTGGGATTAAATTCAATCTCAATTGAATTGATCCTGAAATGTTAAATGCAAAAAATACCAAGCAATTATTATACTGAATTGATTTTACAATAATTATGAATTGGAATATATTTTAATGGCCTTTTTATATGCGTTTGGGGTGTTTTATTCCGTACAATTGATTCATCGCTGATGATTTAATTATTGCGATTATTTTCGTAAATAGTACATTTTTATAATAAACGAATAAAGCTTGAATTGAATTAGTTTCCTAAGAAAAATAAAATATTCACGATAATACCACATTTAATTAATAATCTAGCAATTTTCAAAATATTATATCGATAGAGCATATTTTATATGGTAATTTATAAAACAATTAAATATGAAACTTTTTTTACAAATATATCATATTACGGTATAATGGCTAAGTAAACGTGGTTGCATACGTTGATATAACATTGCCAAAGAATTGATTTTTTTATATTGATTTATTCAATCGTGGTATTCGCTGCATTATCAACGGGAATTTCAATAAAAACTATAAACTGATATAAGAAAAGTTTCGAAAAAATATATTATACAGGTTGTCCCGTAACTAGAGATAGTAGACGTTAAAATATACCATTTTATTATTTAATGTCTTAGTAAAATATTACTCGTTTAGGATAACATATTATATGTTCAATGTTAAAATTTATTTATGAAAATAAGTAATAATTTGAAAACGGCCAAACGTATTGGCGTAATACTTAGTACCCTTATCGTTTTTAGGATGAGAAATATGATTTTGGTTGTAGGCGCAAAACTTGGTACGCTTATGTATTTCTTTTTGTTCTTTTGTCCAATAATATTGATTGCTGAAAATAAAATTCGACGGCTTTTTGTTCAGGTATTTATTTTATTTAATTAATTAAAACTGTATAAAACAGGGAATTTATGCCTTATGTATTTTAGGATGAAAATTATATTATATAATATATTTTCTTAGTAATTATTTTATTCATAGAAAGCGCGAGATAGAGATATATGGAGGGATAAATTCTCCGTGCATTTTCTTGTTTATGATATTTAAATTTTTCTGAATGTAAATTATGAAAACTATTTATTTTTTAAGTAAAATAGGTTTACTTTGTTGATTTTAAGTATTAATGACAATTAAATTAGAATTTAACAAATATATAAGAAAAGTATTTTATTAAACTTATCTTATTAACAAACTAAATAATTATTTGGACATTTATATGTCTTTATCAATGGTAATTAAATTATAATGACATATAGATGTCGGAATAATCATTTGGTTTGTTAATAAGATAAGTTTAATAACATATTTTTTATATACTTGTGGAGTTTCAACTTATTATAATTTTCAGAATGAAAAATGTTTTTTAATAGTCATGTATGCATTAACAGGGGTTATTAATGGTTTGTTGTCAATATTAATCACACTAATAAACGATCAACTAAAAAAGTGTAAATGTATAACGTAGATAATACAATATGAATATTGTCGGTTACAAATACTGCTAGCGATGTGAAACACGGATAAAATTTATTGTACACATGTGAGATGAACATCCCAATCACGCAATTGTACTTTATCGTGTTGAAGTATTAAATCTAACAGACTGGAATTAGTTCATTTTCCTTCAACTCGTAACAATTTATCTTTCAGCTCTTATGAAACGATTGATATTTTTGGTTAGATAGTTAGCATCAAAATATAATGATTATTAATATATTTTATATATTTGCTTGTTTAGATTATATGATAATTAACTAGAAATTTTATTATATGTAAACTCTGACTTTTGATCACAACAAAATGTAAAATATTTTCAAAATTATCTCATATTCAATTATGTTGTGATTTTATAGCAATTATGTGAGTAAGTTTTGAGATACGTCCACAAACATTAGATTTAACCTTGTTACATCCATAATTTCTTGAAATCAATCAAATATATTTGAAATCAGATTTAATCTAAAGTAATTATGATGTTGACATTGTTATAATATTGCTGAGTTAACTCGGACCTGACCGATTATTTTTACCAAGTAAAAAAAAATATTTTTAAATTGGTCAAATAATAGCAATAAACCATTATTGTTTCTTGATCTAGTATTCATTATTAACAAATTACATAAAATAATTTATTATTTATGAAATATTCATTATTAACAAATTACAAAAAATAATTTATTATTTATGAAATATTAAGCCACAATTTACTGCAGTACAGCATAAAATTCTAATTAAAAGTTTTATTTTCTTTATTTATTTTATAGAATCGTAATAATTCTATTTATTTTATTATGTTTTTATTTATTTTTATTCTTACACACCCGACTTCGATAACATCCCCTCTATTATACAACGGTAACGCCAATTGAAGTTATAAAAATATGCCTTTTTTGTAGAAAACCACATTATTAATTGCAGCTTTGTTGAGATTTTAATTGTTAGTTGCTTCATTATTCAAACCCGTATATAATACGAGTATATTGAAATTACGTTATGTAAAATATATTCATACTCTATTTAGATGGTTTTGGTATATATTGAAAAAACACTGATACAACCAAATGTTTGTATCGACTAAAACGCGCATTGAAGTAATTGGTAACTAGCAAAACTTTAAAAATTGGGGCAAAAACTTTATTGGCTAAAGCATAAGCAAAAAATTAATAAAACTATTAGAGAAATTGGTAGAGAACAGAACCAAACCACAAGTGATACCTGAAGTTAAATTAAAATATAACAGTTTTTTTTCTAGCCTAACAAGCTAGAGGTCATTTGTTCAAATTCCAAAAATGTAACTAATTTTCTTTCTATCCACTGGTGGTTCCAAAAGTATCTTATAACCTATTGGTCCCATCAACACCCCGCTAACTCAAGTCTTCGGCTTACTTAGGGGCAATGATGCAAAACATAAAAACAAATAAATAAAAACTATGTGTTTTTTGGTGGGAGCGTGTCAAGAAATTATTGCACACCTGTGCTCTAGCTATGCTCGCTACGTCACTGTCCTTTGTGTAAATGTAAACCATACAACATGAATTGCACAGCCTATTTTTTTAAGCATTTACTAACTTAAAATTGTTGAAGATAATCTTTTGGCAAAAGCTAATGGACTTAATAAAAAAATAACGGATAGAGGAAGGAGTAAACGCCATGTACACAATGATACCATTAGAATCGCAGTGCAAAAATACTTATTAAACTAAAAAAATTCGTTTCCAGGTTACAAATTTTGTTGAATGTTCATTTAACATTATTGGCAAATTGCTGATATAAATTTTCTTTGGAGAAAATATAGAAATCAAACAAAAGGAAATTTAAGTCGATATATTTAAATGCATCATTTTCTTTTCATTTATTTTGCTAACAAATTCAATAGTTAAGGGTTCTGTGCAAGATCAAGTTTGACTTGAACCAATTCATTCCATTTTGTGTATTATTTGTTGTTTATTCAAGAAGAAAAATAGATTAGTATTATTATTATTTCTATTATTATTATTATTATTATTATTATTATTATTATTATTATTAGTATTATTATTATTATTGTTATTATTCTTTATTTTATAAATATAAACAGTTTTAACTGAACACAGAAACAATACAATTCGGTATCAACAAGAAATATAATTAATATTTTTGTGTTGTATGTGTTGTGATTATGTTTGTATTTATGTTGCATGTTATGTGGAGTGAGTAAAACTGCTTTCTGCAACTCAATGTATGTGTACTGTGGTAGTTCTAAACTCTTTAAATTAACATGCAATTTTTTTGTATTAGACCTGTGTCAGATATAATTATCGGTAGAATAATTGCTTTGTCCATCCTCCACAGGCATTTTATTTCAATTTAAGTTTTGTGTATTTTGTCATTTTCTGTATGTTCTGTTATGGTGTATTGTTCTGTCAGTGATAATTGCGCGGTCCCAATATATTTTATGTGTCTCGTTGTCCAAAATGATATCTGGTTGTTAAATGTCAATTAGTTTGTGTTTGTATGCTAGTTTCTGATGTATGGATATTGCTAACCTGGTTGTGTCAGTGTATATAAACACTTTGTTTGATAAGTGAACAAGCTGAAATGATATGCTGTATTGCTTCAGGTTTTGTGTGACACTTGAGGCATTTGTGGTCGTGTAGTGGTGTACTGTCTCGTATTATGTACTTTCTGTAGTTCCTAGTGTGTATAACTTAATCCTGGATAGCAATTATAAAGCTTTATTATTATTATTATTATTATTATTATTATTATTATTATTAAAATATTAGCAAAGTTGCTAATTTTATCGAATTTATAATTTTTGTTAGGAGGTCGTGCTTCAACTTCTTTAACTTGTAGTGCCGATCAATATTTGATTTAAACATCAAGGTATCCCACCTTTTACTTTTATTACTATCTAAGATATTTTCCACATTTAACTTTTTAAGGACAAATATATTATCAAATTTTAATTTTTTAATTTAACAACAAAAAATGTAAATGACCAAATTGAATTTATTCAGTTTAAATAAATCAACATTAAAATAATGTTCGTTCAATTTCATTCCAATTATCTACAGCAATCGATTGGGAAGCAAAACAACTATGGAATTAAAACTATCTCGTTGGGAGTTGATTTTCTTTTTCATGGAACAAAGGAAAAATGTATTTGTATTGGAAATAAATTCCATTGCAATAAAACAATTATAACAAAAGAATTTGAAAGTTCACCGATTTAATGAAAGCTAATAAAGTATAATAATAAAATGCCAACTAACTCCAATTAATTTGCTACTTTATATAGAAATTGATAAACACAAAATGTTACGGAAAATTGCAATCTAAATGTATCTGCTTAATAAATAACAATTGTAAATTATTACAAAATGGACTTCTTGTCTTGTCGTATATTATGCCTATTATTGTTCGTAATTGAGCTTTTTGCTTAAAAAGGGATTTAAAATGTTCTTGCAATCTAGATAAACGCGTTTTAGCAGACGCGACGAATGCAAAATCCTATTTACGTTGCATAAAAGTGTCTACAATTGAACGAGAATAAGAAAGTTATGCGATGATACGGAATAATATAATGCCCCAAATTGCAGCATGTTATCAATTTTAATGAATGTTTAAGAAGTAGCGAGTATATTGTCTATAATATAGGATATAATATAAACCGCCCTATAAATTAAAAGGAAAAAGAAAACATATTGTAGACTGAGTAAATGTTTAGGAAAATGTATATTTTCACTGCCATTTAGTGTAATGTTTATGACGAATCCTGAATCGCGAAATCCAAAAAAACTCATCGTCGTCTAGATTTATAAATGTTTTTGATGAATTAAATATTGAACGTATATATATTATATAAATGCTTAAGTATATGTCTATTCTATAATACTTCTTTAATTTCAATGTTTTTTTTTCAATTTCTTGAAACGGAAGAACGCACGTTAATTTTCTCCGTTCGAACTAATAATACACAAATTGTAAGCTAAACTCCAACCCACATAGGATTAGATTTAAAATATAGAATTAAAATATATATTTAAATAAAAATGTAAAGTACCAGATTATACTATTGAAAATCTGGTTGCATAAATATTATTTTGTGTAATAAATATTATGTACAGGATTATATCTAAACAACTTTGTTAATTACTTTAAATATGAAAAATGTTTACAATTGAAATCATGTATTCTAAAAATAATTTTTTGAAAGATATAATCCACCTAAACATATTATACGCAATATAGACTAATAATATGTCACGATATGACTAAAATAATTAATGGCCAATTCAAAATATTTATATAAAAAAGATAACCCGACGTTTTTAATTGCAGAATTATAATTTTTATAGAAATAATATTTTATACGAACGAATTTATAGGATTTTTTCTACGATAGAAAATGCTTCATAATTTGTAGGTATATAAATAAAACTATTGAAGATAAATAAATTGTATAAAGGAGAATTATATAAAGGAGATGAAAACCAACACAATGTGTATCGTGCTCAAATTTTATTCATATACAGCCCGTTTGTAAAATGTATAGCGTATTAGTAAGTACGTCTTGTCTGTCTATAATGCTTGCACGATAGAGGGGCGCGGACTGATTTATTTTTGTTTCTAATTTTCTAAAACCTATAAATTTATATACCCGACAATCGCCCAGGGAGATGCATGGGGCCCTTTATTGGCGGGCTGGTTCCTGTATTAGGGTGCCCTCTTCTCAATTGCTATACTCGTACGTCTTATAGATGATTGTAACACTTAAAATGCGCTATATTTATAAAAAAATAAAATTATATATTATACATGATTGTAGTGGAATCCAGATACGGCTGCATGTCTCAATATTTAAAGAAAACGTAGTCGTATGTAAAACTGTATGTCAAAGATATTTGTAAGTGTAATTATAGATTACGCTGAATTGACACCTTTATTGTGATACATGTACCTATGCCCAATTTAAATAATAAAAAATGCCAAACTTTTTTGTGTTTTATATTTATTTTGATTTTCGAACATAATATTTTAGAAGTTCTATGCGTAAGCTACTTACGCCAATCTTTAAAGTATAAGAGTGCAACTTGTGAATAACCAAGCACAAAGAATATGAATTTGTTATAACACTGGACATCAAAATGTAAGTATTTTTAATAAATATAAATACATATGTATTAAGTACTAATGTGCAATGTGGATTCTTTATCAAAAATATATTAAATAAAATCCATCAATAAATAATAAGGAAATAAATTACTAAATAAATTCGTAAATAAAAATAATAAAAATAATATCTGTATGAATTTTTTTTAGATAAAATTTTCATTTTTGTAACAAGGTAAAAATATATTTTGCCTATAAATTAATTTTATGTAAGTAAGATCTTTTTCACGTGGCATACACATATTTAAGCTCTATATTAAAATATATGTATATTATTAATAGATTTGTTTAGTTTCTCGTAATGGAATACGACTGCTCAGGACGGTAAGATACTAATTAATCTTTAAGCTGAAGAAGGATTAGAAAAAGGATATAAATGTAACAGAAAGGAACCCTAATCCTACCCTATCTTGCCCAATTTGTTGATACAGACCGGCGCTGGTCTGTCGGCCTTGGGTACATCTGAAACTGACTAACCATTACAAACTTTGTAAATAATCTTTTATTAATAATAATACTAATAATAATAACAATAATAATAATTACAATTAAAATTTACGACCACCTTAAAAACACAACATACAAACTGAAGAACAAAATGGATATAAGAAGAATAGCCGCAGTTTCAAAAAACAAATATAGTCAGCTGGACTATAGACTCTATAATACCAAACAAGCCAGAAAAATGAATAAAAATTTAATGTATAGCTATTGGATTATTAAAGTATTGAAAATGTACAAAATCGACCCATTTATTATCAATCTTCTTATATCCTTAATATTGTAATGAAAACGAAACAAAATTTATATATGTGCGTTACTACATTAAAAAGCAGTCCCATTCATATCAAGCAAAATATATTCCAATGAGATACACTAAACGCATTGTTATTTCGCATATATCTTATTTCAAATGCCCTAAAGAGAACAAAATATGGATATAAAATTAAAGAACTAACCAATAATCATTTCATCATCTCCTCTACATGGACTACATTAAGTTATACGCTTCAAACCAAAATAAAGTTTGTTCTGGGCAAATGTAAAACTATAACCATGGAAAAACGTAAATTCTGTAATACATGCGAACTACAACTTGAAGATCAACAAACAATAAATGCAATGCAAATAGACAAAACCTACAAATATATTGGTGGAGTGCAAAATACAGTAACGAATAACCATGAAGGATGCGCTAAAACGATTTAAAAAAAGATTGGAGAAAGTTGACAACACAAAATTGAATTCCAAAAACGTAACTAAGGCCGTTAATTGATACGCCATAAAATATAACCACACTGAATTGGAAGATTTAATTCGACAAATAAGAACATTAACTAAAAATAGAACACATAATTTAAAAACATGCCTAAAAAGAATAACGCTTTCTAGAATAATAGGAG